>OZ018387.1:104038878-104222137 GCA_963969525.1 Ontholestes murinus
TATTATAAATTAAACATTTAAATATAAATATTTATTTGGTGATTACAAGATAGCAGCAAACACTTAATTGTTTCAGTAATCTGTATAAATATTTCATGTTATTAAAATGATTTATTGTGTCAGGTCATGATCTACTTTAGTTATCAAATAATTACATTAAATACTGTATTTTTTTGGTTTAAGAAAAAGATACACAAAATAAAAGTATCGAAAAAAACTACACAACAACACTATCGGCTATACATATAGTACTAAAATACATGAGAATGAATGTGGCAGTGAAATTTTAATTGTCATTTCATGTAATCTAGGTGTAGCGCATTAATTTAAGTCTTTAGAAATAAAAAAACTTTTTAACTTTGTATAACACTGATTTTAGTCAAATTAAGTTAAAAAGTTTTTTATTTGTGAAGAATAATGTATAATAAAGTAGAAGCCTCCACTGTTAACAGTAAGTCTTTAGAGTCTTTCCTAAATAAATATTTCCTCTTTTTAATTAAACAGATAATTTAAAACCTGTTTTAAACGTTTGAAACCAATTGATCAATCATCTTGTCTCCTTAAATGGAAACATGGTCTTCAGATTGTTTGTGTCTATTATGAAGATATAATTTTATTATCATAATTCATCAAGTGTGGCAAAGTAAATACGGTCAGATCAAATGAAATTGAAACAATAGATGGAACCTTTATGGTATTATCGTATCAAATGAAATTGATTCGAAACGCTGTTTTGCAGGTGATGTCTGTGTCAGGCCGGCATATTTCAGATTATAGGGTTTATATCTTTGACACTCAACTAAGTGTTTTGCTATGTCGTTTTACATCTTTTTCCAAAGTAAAGGCGGCGGGAAAGACGGATATATGTGTCTTGGATTCCGTAATGAAACTCCTTCAGCAGATCCGGAACCTCACTTCGTGGGATGTATTATTGGGCATACTCACAGACGATGTCTTGGCGCCAACTGTAGAGTACGCCTCTTTCCAGTAGGTATCCTTTATTACTCCAATATACGGCATCTTCTATCTGCGGTTTTGCTTCCAGGGCATGAATTATTTTCCTCAAATCTTCGTCATCACATTGCTTCAGGCGAATATTCATCGGGGTGTATCCACCTGAATCGTTTCGATTTCTGTGGTTTAGTTACGTTCGGGATAAGGTATCTGCGACGTAATTTAATCTTCTAGGGGTAACATCCTTTTAGTTTCAAAGCCCATTTCACCAGGCGTCCGATGGGTGCTTTTAATGTTATTAACCAATGCAGAGCCTGGTGATCGGTTGCAACGAATAAGGGGGATCCCTTCAGTGAACTTGTTGAAGACCCAGATAACGGCGAGGGCTTCTATCTTGGTTGTGACTGGGAATTCTTCAGGTTCTTCCCCCTGGACGAGAACTCAACGAACGTGTAGTCGTTTGCGTTGGTCCTGATGCGATATGACTTGGTCTGTATGCCGGTTTTTAAAATTAGAGCTTTCTTGAGGGCGTCCTGTGCCTCTTGCTTTTACTGACCCATCTCTAAGTGGCGATTTTCGTTAAAAGTTTTTTTATGGGTTGGCTTTTATCTGCATAATTCGGTATTAGGAGCACGTCTGTACGAAGATGTTGGCCTCTTTGCGGTCCCTGGGGCTCCTCCAGGAGGCGATTACTTGTATTCGCCCTGTATTATCCTGAATCACCCTTCCTGTGTTATAATTTGGCCGAAAATATTATGACGTTCTGGACAAAATGTTGTATTTTCTTGATTTGCAGCAAGGGACTTCTGGCGGAGAAGGCCAATGACGTCCTTCACATAGTGCAGGTGTTGCCTGAAATTGTCGGACATCACGATGATGCTGTCTAGGTATGCAAGCATTCGAACATGCGGAAATCTTGCTTGCGGACGGTCCATCGTTTGCTGAACGTAGCCGGGACATTGAACAGTCCTAAGGGCATTCGTATAGGCCGAAGAGGCCAGTAAATGCTGTTTTTTCTATGTCGGCCGTTGCTATGGGAATCTGCCAATATCCGATGCGTAAATTAATAGTGGAAGTGAACTCTCCTGAGGACCCATTTTGCAATAGGTCATTCATCCTCAGCATAATCTACGAAGAGGCGGAAAGTGTCCTTTTAGGCACTATTACTACCGGTACAGCCCGTGGAGATGATGAAAACTGTATGATGTTATCCTTTAGGAGTCTGATTTGTTATTGCAGCTCATATTTTCTAATATGACATCCAATACAGTTTCGTGGATAGCTTGGGGCTCTGGAATGCTTCCGCTTGTTTTTCTAATAATTTTTTAAAGGCTTGTCGATCTTTTGATAGGTTACACCCTCATTGTCGCGTAGTTTTAATATTAGTGTCGCGATTTCCATTGTTTCTGAATAAGGATGGAAGAACTAGACTTACTTATTCGACGCAAATTTTTCTCAATGGTTCGGAAACTAGTGAGTAGCTGATCTCCATAACTACAGTTTCCTCCGGGAAATATCCAAGCCTTTTGGCCTAGATCGAGTGTAATGGCTGAAAATCCAGTCCCCCGATCGTTACGCGTGTTTAGCAGAAAGTTTTATAGATATTTTTATTTTTGAAGATAATATTCGCTTAAGTTATTAGTAGCGTATTAGGCTACGCGTGACCATTGGCAAACGGAATGTTGAAAACCCCAGTGATCTGGGAGCCCGTGTCAACGATCGCGTACTCTGGTTTCCCGTTTACTGTTATGTATGTCTCTTCGTGTTCCTGGTTGTGTCAACGGTAGAAATTTGCATGGAGCGTGGTGTTCTTATTGTGTTTGGTTTTCCGCGGCCATAATTGGGTAATTACTCCCTCTAAGAATGCTTTGTTCGCTTATTTTTTTTAAATTCTTAAATTCCCAATATTTCAAACAAGTTAAGTTATGGTGAATCTAGCAACACCGTCTTATATTACAGGCCTGGAAACTGAATGCTTCCCCTGCCTGTAACGTCATAGACGAAGGCCTACCAAGCGGGAGAAAGCGAAAACATTCGTATATTTTCATGGTGCTTGGCGTTTTGCTTGTTTATTGCTTTGAAAATTCGAATTAAAATTGAACAAATATGATGATAGTGTTAGGTTCCTAACTGGTAGGGGTAACTACAGTGGTGGGCTGCGTGTTAGTGTGTTTTCGTTTCCCATAAACGAAGACGAATGAAATTACCCCCCCCTAAGCCAGTTGGCTGGAAACGCCCCTGGCTGCTAGTTTATAATACTTCGTTCGTCATAAAAAGGTTTTTGTTTTGTTTTTGTTGTCAGTGTGGAATGTATAATATAGAACGTAACTAGTAAGCCGATTAGACGAGACCGAGAAGACGAGCGCAAATAGACTGTCGTTTCTAGGGGTAATAAATTTTACTGCAGTAAACTCCATTAAAACAAAATATATAATTAACTATGTTACTGATATTTACATTTTTTATTTTATTTTAGATCATCAGATGAAGTCCTGCACATATTAGGGAATATACTTGGGAGCCTGCAAAGAGGTCGAACCAGTCTGATAGTGCCAAGGAAAAAAGCGATCGATGATCTAATGAAGAGCCGTAATATGGTAATTTATTTGTTCTATTATATTGATATAATGAGGGTAACAAATGTATCTAGGTTATTGATAATCATAAAAAAAATGTATTTGGTTTCTAGAGTGTATAAGTACAGTGGCTATAAACATTCAATAGAGAAACAGTACACTTGAATGATTAAAATCACATCGTCAGAAACGCTCTCCTGGCGCGGCAATTTACTTGTATCACAACCGTATTAGAATGTTTATAAGTAAAATTAAAACTAACCCTTTTTCATTATGAGTACCCGCCCAGGGAGTAGGGATTCTGTGGAAAATAAAATCAACTGCACTTCTAAAACTTTAATTCCACCCTCACATTCAGTATTCGTCTTAAAATTATCCACTCCTTCTTTGCGAACTACCAAGTTATTCGATCCATTATTGGCTTATTGCCCATGTATGTGTTTCATTATTTTTTTCTCTTCTTTCTTGTGATAACTTATATGCCACCGACAGTCCCCCTAGGCTTGTATTACATATCCGTTCTCATTTTCTCTCTTTTTTTTCTAGTATGTCCACTTTTCGGTAGCTACTTGGTCCGCCTTTATCTGCATGCACAACTTCCTTTTCATTCTTCTTCTTCCATGTTCTGGCGGCTGTTCTCTCTTCATTTTTTCTGTACGTCTATGCCACTTTTCCATGCCGCCAATTGCTACTCCACCACCACCGGTATCGGCATGATTATTTGCCACCGTGCTGCTGTCCTATTCTCTTTATAACGCAATAGCGACGGCACAAAAGAATGAACATAAGTAAGTATGGAAAACTCTGTGCTGTGCAGAAGAATAATTCTTTAGACAGAAAAATAACATAAAACGCGTGTTCAGTTTACGTAGCGACATCTATGCCGTAAGCTAGCCATTTCCCAACGATTAATTATTATCGTCTGTGTACTCTCTGTCTTTTCTGAATGTCTGCAACCGCTCTATATCATCAACATCACACTCTACTGATATACATTTTGAATTCTGTCACCTTTTGTTTTCGAAGAAAGAGTACTATTTGTATTAAAATGGTTGAAAAATAAACAACTAGTGTTATGGGAAGGTTTATTTAAACAACAAAATACTGATACTTTCTTTAGAAATAATTTTTAGTAGTTGTAGTGATAATAGTGTTTTGTTATCGACCACGTGGCCCTTCCAACGCGTGTGCAAATGAGCTTGTTACTTTAAAGGATAGCCCTGTCACTTTAAATCGCCATTAATTTATCCCAACGGCGAATGGTATCGGTCATCCATCTAATTGCTGACCCAGACCAACTATGCTGAACCCTCTCTATGGGTAGTTCAACCGCAACCCTATGTGTTCAATAATTTTTATTATGTCAATGGTATGCTTAAAAAGAATGATATTTTGCGGTAGGTCAAGAGTACGTTACAATAAGACATAATACGAGGTGTAGCTAATATATAAATATACTGAAGCCATAACACTTTTTATTCGTCATCAATTACAGCAGAAGTTTTATCATCTTCAATGTACTTCCCTTGGTGATCCCTACACCGTTCCACACTTTTTCCCTTCAGTGCCGACTTGACCTTGGGAAATAGAAAAAATAGAAGGATCCCGGACTTGGTCTTCCACAAATCGGGTCTTCGTCTTCTCACACGCTTACGCAGGGCCTTCAGAACCTCTATGTAGGAATGTTGATTTACCGACTGACCATTTTGCCAATGTTTTCGTCCATTTTTGACGTTGATGGCCGCCCTGGGCGCCGATCGTTTTTCTTCATTTCGCGCTCTTCTTTATTAAACCGTTAAAACTCTCATACGTTTTTGGCGAGGCGGATACATGATAAAACTCGGTAATATATTGAAATTAAACAACACAGTTGGGAGGGTTTCACTTTATTGTTGAACACTGCAACAAGTTTCGCCACACAGTGGCTTCATCAGGCAGATGAATACTTAATATTCATGTTGCAGTGTTGTTTTATTTACACGTGTAAAAAGTTTCTTTATTCTCGTTCCTCGCTCGTATTTTTAAATGCCAGTTCGTGCAATAAAGCATCACTTTTTACACTTGTACCTTAATAGTTATTTAAAGTGATGCTTTATTGCACGAACTGGCGTTTAAAAATACGAGCGAGGAACGAGCGAGTTTTTTTAAAGCCAGGAGGGCAATAAAGAAACTTTACACGTGTGCCTTACAAAATTTTATCTTCGATCGTAAAGGATTTCAAAGAATATATTCTTATTAGTAATATTTTAATGTCATTTCAATAATTCAATTAATGAAAACATATTTTACCCGCAGTGCACTAATGAAGGCGTTACTTAGCAACCAGTAAACAAGTTGCACAAATGTCGGCCGCCATTATTATTTATGGAAAAAATGTTTGCTTTATTGTAATCGCTTCGACTTGCATTAAATGAAATCTTCAGAGTTCTTAAATCTGCCATTTGGTTTGTAATATATATTTTATTTATAGTTTATTAGTTATTTGTATCAATTAATAAGAAATTAAGTTTTTCGTCGAAATATATTCATCTGTCAAATTTGACAATTCTGTGCAATAAAAACGTAAAAAAGCACTAGTGCTTTAAAAAGCCACTTTTACAATGAAAAATGATGCAAAAAGCGTCTACTTTCTGTACGATCGTAGATAAAATATTAAATTATGCTTATCTCCATAGATGGCGCTAGATATTATTTCTGTCAGTATTTGAATATATGTATTAATTTTTTTAAAATCATTTTGCAGAAATCTCTGACGCCTAATTTGCCCGAAGATCTGGCCATTAGTTTTTACATACAGAGCCACAAGCTGATATTAGCCGTCTACCAGCTGAGCAATAACCACGGGACAATGAAATTCGATTCTACCCACGCGGAGTGCTCGGTTCCATGGTTGAACGAGGTGCTGGTGCTGTTCACTGTCGGCTTGCAATTATGCCAGCAACTTAAAGATAAGGTAACTGATTGAAGTAAATATTTCGATTCGATTATAACACGCATATTAATCCAATTTAAACACAGTCAATTTATGTAGTTATTTCAAATAGTTCAAGGATAAATTTTAATAAATTAATAATTAATTTTTAATAATTTTAGAAGTTTCGATAGTGTGTATTAGTTGGTAGAACGTTTTTGGAAGACAATTTAACTAGAATTAGATTAAAGTAAACTCTAGTCGTATGCGGAAACTCCACAGGAAGAAAGGATAATTTATTTTAATACTGAGTTAATCATCGTAATGCAGTATTAAAATAATTTATCCTTTCTTCCTGTGAAGTTTTTAAATTTAGTTTTTTTTTTTAAACACTACACAATTTATTAAAATGGAAACGAAGTTAAAGGTTAGATTGGCTTGGATTAACTATTGCGTCTTCTAATAATGGCGTAAACTGCATAAATAATATTAGTGTAAGAGGGGCTGCCCTTTAACCCATTGATTCTGATGCACAAAATTTAAAACGACTTTTCCTAATTTCTAAACTAGATATAGTACAACTTACATTTATGATTAAATTAAACCTGATAACTTATTATTAATATAAGTATTATTATTATTAATATAAATGGTTAATTTTATCATACTCATTCCGCAAATTAAATTTTTCAGATGAATGTTTATTTTACGTTTATGTTAATATGCAACCAAATATACACATTCAGTACATATGATTTTTTTAAAATAATATATATTTTTAATAATAAAACAGCATTATTAATTATATAATTTGTTTGTTTTAGATCTGCGTTTTCTCACAGTATAAAGATTTCACCGTGGGCTCCCGTCCGTCTAGTCCCGTACGGAATTAAAGATCGCCGCGGCTCTCGGTACAAAGATCAACAGGTATTAAATCAAGTAGTATTAGATTCAAGGCTAAATTTCCTTATAACTCAGTCAATTTTGAACGTGTTATATGTATCAAGCTGTATGTAAATATTTTTCATGACACACGATTTTATATGTGTAAGGTAGTGGAGGTGATTTGTTGATTTTCGTTATTACGTATATATATACAGATATATTTTAATTTTTTAATTTTTAATTCAGTGACCGTTAGCGTGGCGAGATATGATGGGTACTTTAGATCGTATTACTCAGTACGTAGATATTTTTTCATAGGCTTATATATTCGAGGCTGTCAAAAAAAACTAACAAAACAAAACAAACAGAAGAAAACATTGTTGTATCATTATGACAATAAGCACTCATAAGGCGAAATGTTTACACTATTATTGTTGTAAAATGTATTGTGATTGTTACTAAAAAAGCAATAAAATTTAACAAACTGTCTTTAGTTTTAATTAACGTTCCCTATATTGGATTTAATGTCATGATTTGTTTATGTTATAATGAATGAATAAGTCTTGATGTTTTAATAAGGAGTAATGCAAAAGTTGCAAATATTCAGGAGTGATATCAATATTTAAAGAGGATGAAGATAAATAATATAATATAAATAATTATAAGGTGAGAATCTACTCCAATATATAATTTCTTGTCTCAGTGTAGTCTTGACTCAATCCTAATACATTATTCCCTTTCATCTTCTTGACCTACCGCAATTCATTATTCCTTATCCTAGCATACTCTTGACCTACCCCAATATATTATTCATTGTCTTAGCGTACTCTTGACCTAACTTTATCTATTATTTCTTGTCCTAGGGTACTTTCGATATACCTCAATACATTATTTCTTTACCTGGCGTAACCCTGACCTACCGCAATATATTATTTCTTGTCCTAAGTGTCCTCTTGTGGTTAGCGCGCCGACTGTAGTCGGAGGGGTCCTCGGTTCGAATCCGAGCTCGGGCATAGATGTTGTGATCGTCTCATTATTTTCAAATATATAATTTGATAAATACTAAAAATCGGTCGTGTCTGAATAGGCAAGTAGCTTAAGACAATTCCCTCTATCATTCACCACCCCAACCCGCAATTCCATCTAACACCCTTCCTTTAAAAAAAAGTGTCCCCTTGACCTGCCCCTATATATTATTTGTTTACCTTTCTTCTTACAGTTTAGGAAAAGGAATACGAAAGTTCGAAGAAAAAGGAAAATAATGCGGAAGATGATAATTAGTAGGAAGTAAACAAAAAGAAACACTCCGTTGATAAATCAAGTGGATATAAGTAAGAACATAAATTAAAAGATAGACAAGGAAAATGTGAAGGAACGAGAGCAAAAAAAGCATTTAAAAGGGAGAAGAAGAGGAGAAGGAAATGAATGAATGAAAATAAAAATATAATTTAGAGATTGTGGGTGAGAGAAGGTGAAAATGCAAAATATGAAAAAAATGGGAAGGGGAAGTAATTCATTAGTATAAAGGAAGGAACGAATGAAATATGAATATTAGAATATTAAATTAGTAGGTGGGAGTTGAGAGTGAGGTGATTAGAAGGATGTAAAAGAGGGGAAGAAAAATATAGGAAGAAATAAAAATTATGAAGATTAAAAATAGCAGGAGGCAAAAAATGGAACTTAGTTGGTGACAGATGTGAGGAAGATAATTAGAAGGGGAGGAAGAGAAAAATTTAAGAAAATTGATGAGGATAAGGAGAATATGAAAAGAAAGGTCAAGGGGGCAAAAAGAAATTGAATGAATAAAAAAAAAACAAGAAAAGGTTTTAATAGGTGGAAGGGTAGACATTAGGGTGAGCCTATTCCTTATTTCACTCAAATCATCAATAGTAATCAGAGTGATTACTTATGAAATTCAATTTGTAAATACTGAGTTTCTTCTTCGATTTTGCTACCAATACGCTGGATATAGTTTTCCAGTAATTGTTAGATTTGGGCTCGTAAATTCGTTGCTCTTTTGTCAGAATGGGTTTTGCGATTCTGATCTCCTCTATATTTATTGGTGGTCTCGTTCCATTAAAATATGAAGGTGTTTTAATGCTTTCTTCCCATTTGGGTTTTGTTCTTTCGCTTACCCTTACCCTTACCCTCCTTTTCGTATGTAGATTTCTTCTCATTACAAAAAAGTATTTGTTTGTTTTGCTTAATTTCACCCCGAGAGAAGATCGTTAGGGTAATTGTGATATTAGGAGTTGAGTGTTTGCATGAATATGATACCCCACAATATTGGTTGGTGGTTTCGTTAAGTAGATTACTTCTGATTTCAGGTAAGTATTCTTTTCCAATGTTAATTTGCAAAGTTAATGGATTCGCTTCTATGATTGTTATATCTTATAACATATTGGATTGATAAGGCTGTTACTTTGCGAAACTCCATTATGAACTTATAATGAAAAAACACGATCGTTTTGGGTTTAGCTTTATTTTGTAGATACTGCTACAATTGTTTCACCACACAGTGGCTTCATCAGGCAGATGAATAATAATTATTTCACTGTGTGGTGAAACAATTGTAGCAATATCTACAAGCTAAGCTAAACTCAAAACGATCGTGTTTTTTCATTATAAGTTCTTATAACATAGTGGTCTTGTTATACCATACTAAGTTGGGTTTAGTTATTTTGCTCCCTTTTCTTTGCGTTGTAATTCCTACGAAGTATTTATTTCAATTGGTGATTTCTTAAATGGCATCCTGGAAAAAAGCCCAAAAATTCTTCTAGAAGGCGATTTCCTCTCCTTTCTGATGATTTCAGCTAAGTATCCAATGTTCTTTTATTTACATCATATCATATAACTTAGTTAAGTAATTACGTGTTATACAAACAAAGTTATAAGTGTGTTTCATTTTTATTCAACTTGTATAACGAAGTAGAAGCCTTCGACATCAACAACTTAGTTAGTAGTCTCGTTATATCTTCACTCAGCAGATCTTTTATACCTCACTCCTTTTCTCTAGTTATCTCGTTTCATTTCTTTCCTATCTTTTTTGGGTAGCCTGGAAATCAGTTTTTTTCAATATTTTTGACATAACGCGATGAGTTATAAAGTTCTCCGTTTGAAGGTATAAAAGAAACGTCTTTAGAATTATGTAGGAGAGGAACATGAAGAATAATGATATTAAGGAAAGAAATCAAACGAAATGCTAAGGTAGAGATTAGAAATGGGAAGATGAATAAATAAATTTAAAAAATAGAAATTATAAGGTTTAACTTGAGAGGATGGTTACTATAAGAATGGAGAAGTAATGAAGGGAAATTGATGAGATTAAAGAGTGTCCCAGACCTAGACTAAAATAAGAAATAATACAATTTAATGGGTGGTAGATAAGAGGAAGGTATTTAGAATATTCTAAGAGAGGAAGAAAAAAGGAAGTGAAATTCATGAGGATAAACCGAAGAATTAAATAAATGGCCAATATTAGAAATAAGAAGAAGGCCAGAAAGGAAGGAACGAATAAGCACAAAGATAAAATTTATGAGTGAAACACTTTTTAACTAACTTAACTTGTTTTATTTGTGAATTATATACATATTATTATTTTGTATAACGAAGTAGACGCTTCAACCGTTAACAGTTTAAAATTTATGAGGTGGAATATGAGAGAAAGGTAACTAGAAGAAAATGGAATTGTGGGTGTAAAACAAAAGGAGGAAATTAATATAACCATAAGGACAGGAACAAATCAGACGCCGAAGACCGAAAGATTAGAAATGAGAAAGTGTGAATAAAAACAAAAATATAATTTAGGAGGCGGAGGATGGAACAATGTATTTAAAAGAATGCAGGAAGGAAGTAGAAAAAAACATTAAGGTAGATCGCCGTAAATAAGAAAAATAATTAAAGGCCCAAATTGGAAGTGCAAGAAAGATAATAATAATTAAGAGTACAAATAGAATTTAGAAACTGAAAGATAAAAATAGGAAGATCTGAAGAATATATAAGAGGAAGATGAAAATGAATAAGAACAAACATGGAATTCAGGAGATGGAGGAAAAGAGGATGCTGATTAAAAGAATGCAGATAAGGGAATAGAAGAAGGTAAATTGATGAGGATATGGTAACAAGAGTAACGGAACGAAAAAGGAAATTTAAGATTAGAATTCAGAAGGTGTCTAGAAGGAGAAAAATAAATATTAATTAAAAAATGTGATTAGAGTAAAATAGAAGAATATGAGGAAAAAAGGAAGAAAATGCATAATGTAAGGGATGAGTGGAAGAAAAAAGAAAAGAAATTTAATAGAAGACATAGTAGATAAGGACATAAAAGAAATGCATGGTGAAAGTTAAGATTAGAAATGGAGAATATGAATAAAAATTAAAAGTAGCATTTAGGTCGTTAATAGAAGAATATAGAGGATAGTTAGATGAAAACAAAGGGGTAAGTAGGTGTCGTGGTGTTGCTGACGTCTGCTAAGGTGTAAAACCCGTTGGGTAGGGCTTCACTTCCGGTTGCAGCTCCAAGGATTTTCAAATCCAAGACTATCTGTGCGTGGTGTAGGACCACTTTCTTTACGAGGTGTCTCTGTTTCTTAACTAAACACGACGGGTCGACAAAAAATCCTACCTATGCTAAGAACCGGCACAAAATAATTTTCGTGTCACTGGAAACCATGACGTATTCCCTCGTGTTTGTGCCGTGTGTGGGGACCCGTGTCGTAGGATGAGAGGAATTTTGAACTTGGGTCATTTAGCTGTGGGTGATAATACAGTCCTTTGGCCTTTAATTCTCCTAAACGGAAGGATCGAATCTAATCCAACAAGAGTCAATCGGTCAGACGATTAGCAGGATTATGCTTCGTGGGGATCTTTCTTGTATAAAAGGTTCTGAAATTATTACTTTCAAAGATGCAATGGCCAGGGAAAAGTTAATTATGATGAATGAGTCGCCGCTGTTTGTTCACATAAAGGTAACGAAGATAAGGAAGGAATTATGGGACAAATTTTCGCAGACACTGGATTCACAAGTAAATTCGGGTTGCTGCGGTTATTGACATCACCGCGTCTTCACGGCAATAATTCGATGGAATCGTATTTTAATCAGATTGTGGAGACGGGACAGAAATGAAATAACACATGGTTTAAATTAAGTGATGAGTGGATCGGTTCTCTTTTACTAGCAGGTTTACCATTAAGGTTTAAGTCAATGATTATGGCAATTGAACATTCGGGTGTCGCCATTGCAGTAGACGCCATTAAAACCAAGCTGTTGGACACTGAAATCTGCATTTGTCGATGAAAGTTGGCAACACAGCGGTACTAGTTCAGCTGTAAAATTCTCAGTTAATTATAAAAATGACATTAGGCGTTTTAAATGTAAGAAAATAAGACATTATAAAAATAAATGCCCAAATAAAGAAGGTTTTGGATAATAAAAGCAGTGGTTTTAGATAAAAACAGACTAACGCTTTTAGTGCTATTTTTCAGTGGACATTACTACAAGAGTGATTGGTATATTGACTTAGGTGCACGAATATCTCACTTTCTGCAGATCTGAAAGGAGTAATGGTAGCAAATGAAATGAGGACACCGCGATTTTGAAGGCTGATGTAAACATTAGAAGTTTAATCGGAAAAGTGGATTATACAATTCCAGTTATAGATGTTCCGTATGTACCATAACTTACCACGAATTTACTATCAGTAAGCTAATTAGATAAAAATGGAAACAGATTGTTGAAAAATTTTCAACAGGAAGGATGAATTGGTGGTTATTGCTGACTTGGTAGATAATGACTACAAATTGAAAACAAGGAACCAAGAAAGCCGTTTGCTGACAGCGGCGAAAACTTCAATGCAAGTATGGCATCGCAGGCTAGGTCTTTTAAACTTCAGTGCTCTCAACAAAATGGTAAGTGGTACAGTTGAAAGGTTTGAATGCAGCCAGATTAAACCAACAACTCGATGTGTGGTATGTTGTGAAGGGAAACAAGCAAGAAAATAATTTCCAAAGATTGGATCTAAAGAGACAGGTCCTTTGGAGCTGATCCACTCAGATTTATTTGGTCTAATGGAGGTTCCATCTTTTGGTGGCTCGAAATATTTTGTCTTATTCGAAAATGATTGGAGACCAAAGATGAAGCTCTTCAAAGTTTTAAGTGGGTTAAAAGTATGGTCGAAAATCAACAAAACAATAGAAATTAAAGTCTTACGTACTGACAATGGAGGTGAAGTAATTAGTTTAGAATACAAACAGTTTTTGAATAGATGTGGTACAAGATGGGGCAAAAGTCCCGCTACCATTTTGATTGCCTATAACTTTGCTCAAAGAAAAGATAAGTACGTTTGGTTTTCACAAAAAGTTAATTTGGTCTTTACATTCTTTTCTCGTTATGATTGGAAAATTATATCGGCTAAATGGTGGCCGCGATTCGAAATGCAACTTTCGGCTCTTTTTAGGGCATTTTTCATGACATCCTTCAACATATCGGGCTGAATTTTTTCAATTTCTTGACGGGTATTGTCTTTAAGATGTGGAATCGTTTGGGGCTTATTCACATAAACCTTTGATTTTAAAAAACCCCATAAGGAAAAGTCTGCTGCTGTTAAATCCGGAGATCTGGCTGGCCATGCTAAATCGCCACCTCGCGAAATTAGTTTTCGTGGAAAAACGTTATTCAATAATTGAATTGTTGAACGAGCTGTGTGTGCTGTGGCCCCATCTTGCTGAAACCACATGTCCTCTAGTCCTTGCTCTTCCATTTCAGGCACAAGAAAATTTCGAATCATGTCTTGGTACCATTCAGCATTAACAGTAACTCCAACACCTTGGTAATTTTCAAAAAAATAGGGACCAGTGATGTTTCCAGCATGAATACTACACCATACAGTGGTTTTTAGTGGATGCAATGATGTTTCATGAATTAATTGAGGATTGTGTGTTCTGTTTATTGACGTGGCCACTGAGAAGAAAATGGGCTTCATCGCTCATTATCAATTTAGACGAAAAATCTTCAATTTCACCAGACAGCCTTAGGATTGCATTACTGTACTCAACTCGTTGATCATGATCTCTCGGTAGCAATTTTTGGACTAATTGAATTTTGTACGGGAACATTTTCAAATCAGTTTTCAAAATTCGCCTTAAACTGCATGCAGAAATGTGTAACTGGGAACCAGGTCTCCGAATTGATGTTTCTGGAGACTCTGCAACACTATCGCGCACCAGAGCCACATTTTCAGCGTTACGAGACGTCCGCTGTCTTCCAGAACGAGGCCTGTCTGCTGTCGTACCGTACTGTTGAAAATTCGCACTGATCGATTAGGATATTTTTGACGCAATTTCCGCTGAGTGGCAATAATGAAAGGATTATTTTCAATAAATATTGTCACTATTTCTGCTAGTTCTTGTAGCGAATATTTATCCATAATAAAATTTGGACGTCTACACAACATAATGGTTAAAGCGAAACTGAGCTAAACGTCACAGAACCAAGATGGTGCGCAATCAAAATGGTAGCGGAACTTTTGTCCCACCTGTTATTATTTATCAAAGGGCAAATCCATACACATCTGAACAGAACGGGATGTTGGAGAGAGTAAATTGTAGCATTGTCGAAAATGCGAGATGTTTACTATTTGATGCAAATATGGGAAAGAGATTCTGAGCAGAAGCGGTAAAAACTGTAGTATATTTGAAGAATCGGTGATCAACAACGGTTTTAAATGACGAAATACCTAATAAAATGTCGAAAGGTAAGAAACGAAATATTGAAAACCTGCGAATATTTGGAAGCACTTTGATGGTGCATGTATATAAACAAAACAGGTTGAAATGGGATAACACATCAGAGAAGACGGTTTTTGTCGGTTATGATGAAAATGTAAAAGGGTACAGGATCTACGATGCAAAAAGAAGCAAGTAGATATGTTGTCATCACAGAAGATACAGAAGAAAAAGTTTCTATCTTTGTAGAAGAAGTTAAAGTTAACAAGATACCAGATTCGGTGGTGGAAAAACCAGAAAAGCCCAAGTTAAAGTTCCAAAGTCATGAAGATAGTAGTGACAACGATTATATTCCCGCACAGCTTGAGGAAATTGATGCTTCAGTTAGAAGATCCGATAGGCAACCAAAACCAATAGAGTATTGTATATGTGTACAGATTATCGTACTAAAAGAGACGATTCTTTGAGCGTGGAAGGGGCACTAGCACAGCCAGAGAAGAAAGAGTGAAAAAAGGCAATGGCAGAAGAATTCCTGTCATTCGAGGAGAACGAAGCGTGGGAGTTGGTCGATGCACCCAAAGATGGCAACATTGTACAGTAAATTCAAGCACGGAGGCGGAATATATCGCCATATCCGATACAGCGAAGGAAGCTATGTATTTACTGAGTGAATTAACAGGATATTTGGAGTGTATAAAACTGTATAATAATAATAATGATAATCAGAGTGTGCAAAAGCTTACTGCGAATCCCGTGCTTCATAAAAAGTCAAAACATATTGATGTAAGACATCACTTTGTTCGACAAGCATTGGCGGATAATCTGATCAAAGTTGAATACCTACTGACAGGAGAGGTGCCTGCTGATGTATTAACAAAATTAATAAAAGGCTTAAGTAGTGTTAAACTTTACAAGTTTTTTGAATTTCTTGAGTTTCTTGGTAGGAGTTAAGTTGGCAGTATTTAGTGTAGTGTAGCAGCGTACCTAGAGTACATTATCATCATCATCACTGTCTTGGGTGCTTCGCTCCATTGCACCAGTGTGTGGTGAACTATCCCGTTTGTGGTGGTGGATGGGTACTGTGTCGGACGAATTTAAAATGTAAAAGCAAAAGCTCTAGCGAGCGTGTCTTCACGCACACCGCAAAAAAAAACTGATGAGGCTTCAGGGCAACCTTCACCTCTGAAGTGAACTAACAGCTCTATCAACCCTCCTGTTTCAGACGTCTCTTCCACAGCCTTGCGATGCAGGTTGGCCAAAATCCAGAACCTTTCACCATCACCGTGGACACCATCCAAGAAAAGGATGGACGCCCGCTGGATATCTCTAGGAAACCTAAGGCCTTGCCGAGAGCGATCACCTCTAAGTGAACTAGAGGATCAAGTAATAATAAGAAGAGGAATAGATCGGACGACTCGTCTACCATGTCTCTTCGGTTAAACCCCAGGAAGAAGGTAAGTAGAGGTGGATCCATCAACCTCAAGACCCATTTACAAGAAAGCTACTAACAGACATCTTCAAATATCAATAGTTGACCTCCAAAACCTCCTGCGGAAACACAGAGGATCATTGAATTGGATTGGATTGGTTCAAGCCATATTGGACGGTGTCAGCCCCATTTTCGATCGATGGCTGTACTCCGGAGAGATCCTCAAGATAACCAGTCCTTAGACCGACTCTTAAAATCGGTTGAGGAACTAGCCCTACTATGGGTAAAGGCAAAACTAACGGGATCCAAATTGACAAAATCTACCTCCTAAGGCTGACAAAATCTACCCAATGATTGTCCGGTCAACCTCTGAATATTAGGCAGACATTTAAGCTCCTTGCTGGTCAGAACTGAGAGCTGACGATAGATGGGTGGCGTGTCTTCCACACCGAAAAGAATCCGAGGGCAGATTGGTCTCGAAGGAAGTTCCAAATGAAGAAATCACCCTGCTACAAGAGCGTGACAAGTTGAAATTTGTATCTGAGACGACACTTAATCTCAAGAATGAAATTCTCAGTGAGACCATCCCAAGGGAATATGAGGATAGAAGAGAAAACCTCGCCATGAGCCACAGACTAAGAGATAAAGGCCTATAAAAAAACATAATTGATTGTTATTTAGAAATTATTACAACAGTGAGTATTAAAAAAATATTTATTCAATGAAAATTATGGCGACGATAACAAAAAATTGAAATGCATCTCATCTTTCCTATTTAATCAACATACAGAAGAAAACTTTTAATAATATTTTTTTTGTTTTAACATAAGACCATAAGCACTAAAGAAGTTGTAAAAAAGGAAACGGGCGTCGTACAAGTAAATGGAATTAATTGTAACAGTAGAGATAAAGCATTCGGTCGGCATACATACTGGAAGGATTGATTTCCTTACACAAAACTTTCTTTTATGGGCCATAAAGCATAAAGCTTAAGATAAAGACAAAAACTGTTTGTAAACACACAGACACACATAAACACAGTGGCCGCGGACAAAAACAGAATTTATTGAATAGAATATTTGGGTAAATGGACGGGGACCTCAAAAGTTTCCGAACATATTATTTCCGACTCGAAAAAAAAAATAAGAGAAAACACACTCGCTCATATAATTAAATATTATTACGTATATTCGTTCTTACTTTTTGCCGTTTCGCACATATTCACACAAGTTTTCGCATCACTTTATCAAGTTGTTTTGTGCGCGTGTTGTGCGGAAATTGGTCGTTTGAGTCGATTAAATTTTTGGGGGGAGGAAAAGTTGCGTGTTTTATGGCGCAATGATAATCTGAAAACAAATTTCTAATAATATCACTTTTTGTTTCCTAGTTAATGCAGAATTTAACATAATGAAATCAACCGAAACGTGTTATTAACATTGTTTAACGTGAATTATGTAAATTTCCTATAAACATACCCGTAGACAATTTATTTTAATGATGCGACTAATTAGACCAGCACAATTACACAACGGCATCGGACGAGGGAAATACGGCACGGAACGGCAAAAGAAACGAGCAGAAATTGTTTGCAGTTTTCGGGAAATAAAATTACACGTCAGATTTAAATTCGAGAGCTTTTGCAAGACAATGGGACAAAAACTGTCGCGCCGAGTAAAAGAAGACTAATTGTACATATTTATGGCCGACAAAGGACACGCGAAATATTCGTTCCTTTGTACGTTTTTTTTGATTTTTTTTTGGAGGGAAATAATAGGACGGAAAGCTTAAATACCACCTGTAATAACCGAATTACCATGAATGCCCCGACACAGATAAAAATTATTCAAACTGAATGATAATAAAAAAGGTGCGCTGTAAAATAATTCAAATTATCACGACGATTAGAGCATTAATTGGTCCCTATACATGAATTTAATTAATTCCCAACATGAAATACACGAATATGTTTTTTTAAAATTTCTTATAACATTTAAATTAATTCAAAATGCATTTTAAAATATTAAAACGATAAATATAATTCATGATTTAGTTGTAAAATAATTAACATCAACCGTTAGGTGTGTGCTATTTGAATAATTTATATTTAGAAATAGTGATTATGAACGTTGTTAACAATGAAAACTAAACAAATTAATTACACATTACTCGCATCCCAATAAACACGTGACGTTTTAATTGATTGATTGCATCATAAATATTGTTATTATATTCGGCTACATCAAAATATTATTAATACAAATTTAAACTGGGAAAATTGAATTTTGCCACATTTAAATTTAATAAATAAGTACTTATTACGTTACTAATTAATTAACGTGACTGCACGGGCAGGTGATTAATATTCAGTAATGTTTAATACCTATAAAATTTCACGACTAACATTAATTTTGTATTACGGCAGAAGGGATACACTTCATTACTTCCTTTTGTGAATTATCCCGAATTAGCTTGCAATGTTAAAATAACTTCAAAGCGTTACTAGAACGAACTTTGTAAAATAAATGGTATTTTTACATAATGCCTTGCATGTTCTAAGGGGGGAAAACTCGGAAAATGCACAATTTATTGATGCTACGTCGTATGTAAATTATGTGATATTGCATTTTTCAAACCATCGATGCAAAACTTGAACGGAGTTATTGCTTGTTGTTGATATTTGTATAGGGTTGGTTGGCATATTCAAAAGACTCTTTAGATAACGAAGTCTTAGATCGATGATTGACTCGGAGTCGCGCGGCGGTTCATTTATTTATTATTTTAGAAAAACTTTTATACTTACAGTGTACTCACTGATCCTGGATTATAAAAAAAAAAATAACGGACGGTCGATTTATTTTCGTTTACAGTTGAGGATAAATAATGGATAAAGTAAGTTTTTAAATTAGTGCCGACTGATGGATTCAAACGGAAATTCCAATTAGATTTCTTTAGTACGGCTGTAAGAAATCCATTAAAGTTCTATATTAAGTTTTATCCCTGACAATTAATTAAACCTCTCCGATAATGTTATTTTTATAGGAGACCTTCCGACGTGATGTAAACTTTAGAATGAAAAACAAGTAGAATCGTTAATGTTTAATTTAACGTCAGCGATTTTTAACTCAAAACCTTAATTGATAAACGATTATAAAAAAATACACTATAGTATATTGCGGAATATAATAATAAATAATTATGTTTAGTCTATATATACAAATAATTTAATAATAAACTATTTTACATTATGCATGGCGAGCCCGGCGCATCCACCAATTATTTAATATTATATAGGTTTTACATTGGCAAAATAAATTTGTATAATATTATTTATTATCATGTTTCGATTAACATAATCTGGGTCATAATTTTCTGTTTGTTTATTTCCTTTCGATTGCTTTCTGATCTTTCTATCTATCTATCATTTATCAAGTCTCACTTACTGTCTAAGACCTATCAAAAACGAATTAATTATTACATCTGATAATTGTTTACGACCACACTGTCAACTGTCATTTGCCATATTTGTTGTTTGCCATCTGTCATTTATCGTATTTCTTATAACTTATATCTTTTACCTGTTATTTATTATTATTTGATACTGTTATTTATATCATCTACCAGCTGTCATTCTCAATTGAATTATGAATTATGAAACCTATGACAATATAGGCTTAAAAGAGTGAGAGTTTGGAAGTAGTACATCTGCAATTGTTTTTTGTCCACTATTAACTGCCATTACTTTAAATAACAATTGTAATTCATTTCTTTGATCAAACTGTAAATGTTACATAACAAATAGAATATAGATGGCACTTGATAATTGACAGACATTTCATATTTTATAGTCAATTCTTCTCAAACTATAAACAAACTAATAATTTTTACCTTGTACAGGTAGCAAATAAAATGTGTCAGATATATTAAATGAGTTTTCTACACATATAATTCATGTCTTTGTCAGGTGACAATTGATAAGAGGCACGCATAATAAAATGTCAACCTTTGTCAGATGGCAAAAAAAATGTAAAAATTGCCAAATTTATTCATTCATACGTTTTTACTCAACTTTTCCCAATATATGAAAATAATATCATTACTGTCTTTGACAGATGACAGATGATAAGATACAAATTGAAAATGTTAAATGATAGATAACAGGTGACAGATGGTAAGTAACAATTATCAGATACATTAATTTATATCTTTCTTAGTGAACTCTTTCTAACCTTTAGAAAAATGTAATTTCTGTCATTATCAGACTGATGATAAGTGATAGGGGACAAATTTTAATTGTTAAATGGCAGATGAGAGTTGAGTCAGATTTAATTAATACATAGTTTTCTAGTAAACTTTTCGGAACATGGCCAAATATGAAAAAAAATGCTTCATATAAATGGTTTTTCATATGAGGGGGCAAATTTTATGTCACTACGTATGATTTTGAAACTTACTTCTTTCAAGGTCATTTGAAGGTCAACTTTGTTTTTTTTAATGGAAACATTTATTTATTTTTTATTTTTGAAAAATCATTCATCATTTGCCTACATTTATTTGAAACATTTTTTCATATTTCGCTATGTTTCGGAAATATTCGACTTTGTCAAGATAAATACCCCATCCTGTGTAAAAATAATGTCACTACTGTCTTTTCTTTGACAGATGACAGATAATTGCAAAGGTATTAATATTCAAATATATTATTTTATATATTTTAACAAACTCTTTCTAGTCTACAGAAAAATGTAATCCCTCTCATTGAAAGGTGACAGGCGGATAATAATTTTTAAAGTTATATATTTTAGACAACCCTGCAATAAAAATAATTGTTCTATTCTTCCCAACTTATGACAATAAGGCAACAAACTTTAAATCTTAAGTGACAGACTATAGTTAGCGGTTGCCAACTAATAATTGATATTTTTATTTTTGGAAAGATTTTCCCAATATATGACAATATATAATCTCTCCCTTTGACACTTGACTCAATAATTGATTGTAGGTGACAAATAAAAAATGATAAATGAGTAATGATAGACGACAGGTCACTAGTCACTGGAGAGTGACAGTTATTATAAAAATAACGACAGATGACGAATGAAAACTGAGTAATATATGATAGATAAAATAAGTAAAATATGACAGACTATCGGTGATAGATAATAAATGTCACACTCCAAATGACAAATAACAAGTGACAACTGTCAAAGTAACAAATACCTTTATTTAATTTAATGTCTATATGCAAATGAATCCGGAATTTCTGATCAAAAGTCACGTTCAGATCCTGAATTTGCGTTACTCTCTCCAAATTAATATCTTTTAATTGATATTGAAATTGTATGCTCTTGGAAGTTTTATTTGTAAATTTACTTACCAATGTTGATAATCAATAGCTAATCTGCGCTTGCATTGACATCTTATGGATGAAGATGTTGAATAATATGACCTAAATACCTTCTTTGTAGGAGTGTGAGCTTGGTCAGTGTTATAAATGAGGTCATAAAATTTATCAAGACAAGTATCTAAATCATCTCCTCCAAACAACCCTGACCAGTTAATATTTAGTAAAACAGATTTAACGCTATGGTAGTCAGTTTTTTTTTAAACCTAATAAGGTAATTTACTCGATCGACTTCATCAGCCAATGGTATACTTAGCGCAGGATGATGGTTGTCGCATTTGACTAAATAGGGCGACTCAACACAAGAAACTTTACAGTTCGCCAAAACTAAATCGAGAACAACAAGAATTTTTAATATTATTAAACTGTACAAGTGAAGACGCAGATAAATTATCGCATATTAATTGGTCTATTTCCGAGCTGACGCAAGTAGGAAGTAAAGCCATATTATACTCATCTTTTTCTTATTTGATATTTGGTAAGTTGTAATCACCTATAACAGGGATGGCGAACCAATGGCACGCGTGCCACAAGTGGCACGTTTGAAAATTTTGATGGCACGCACAAAAACAAAAAAAAATTTCTATAAGTTATCTTTTTTCATGGAAATGAATTAAAAATTATTAATCTACACTTCATTTATAATTTATGATATAAATTTGTATTACTGAATACCTATCTTAGGATGTTAACTAGAACCGTCAAATTATACATTTTATTATTAAAATATCGCATGAATTTTCTCAAAGTATATAAAGATGCGCATTAGATAAAACAATTTGCGTATCCAGTTTCGCCTTCTAATATTATTGCATGTTGTTGCCGTCGCAGCGCTCGAATCAGACGACAGACTGCATTAGTCATTTTTAGTAAACCGTCGTCTTTGAAACTTCAGTGACTTATTTTAAATTTTATATTCTGCATTCGTTTGAAAGAACATATTGCGTCACGACTGAAGTTTTAATCTGTAACAATCTTAAGGTATTAAACTTTCGGGTACGCCCGCACCACCATCTTTATTTTGTAAATAGAAAATAGTTGTAAATTAGTCTAAAACTACCACCAGTGGAATAAACACCTTGAAATAGAACTGCAGTATTATTAACGACGAAACCATCCGATAAGCAAACTGGCATCACATCCAGTCCACAGCTTTCTGCACGCTAGTGACTTCCAAAAGAGTCCAATCAAAGTTTTCTGCTTGAACAAGAAGAGTTTTTGCCTTATCCGGATTATTGTTACGAATATTTGGTTCATTTGATAATTTGACTAGTAAACACAGTAAGCAGTGATGGATTCTGCTTCTTATCTGGATTTTAGTATTTTCTGACAAGCTGTATATCCAAGCTTTCCATTGAACTTCCATAAATACAGGAACGTATGGTATTCTGGTAGATATTGTTCCGATACCTTAATCATTAATTCAAGATCATTTAATGTTGGCCAGAACTTCAGCCAAGGCAGTGATATAAATGAATGATGTATAACATTAAGCACATGGTCCTTAACAGTGATGTGTGCAAAATCCATAACTTACCATTGCCAAACAAAGCTAAGTATTATATTAGATGCGGGCAAAGTTTGAATTATAAACAAAATACACTCATAGAACATTTGAACAACTTTTTGTGCAAAAGGAGCATTTGCTGGTATCCACGGCAAAAGGACGGATCTATCATCTGTCAGTTGTTGAATCCAGTTAGCCATGTTCTCTTTGAGGTTATTAGTCAGGTAAGGCACAATCCAGGGTGCAAACATATCACGTAAGTAAGGCCACACTATTTCACATAATTTATCACCTAAAATTCCTTGATGTGTATTCATAGCACTAATGATTAAACTATGTCCCGACATTCCCAGAAATAGAGTAATAACATCAATGTAACTTTTAGTTTTTGAATAAAGTCCATACAGCCCATACTGTAGTCTTTCAGTTGTATAATGTCTTAATAATAAGGCAGCAGTATCTAATAATTCTTGGTAGTGTAACATCCGCTGGTTTTGGGCATAGCTTCGAAGGTGGTCTCTTAGTTGGTCATTTAATTCAAATTTAATTGGCATTGCTAAGTAGTTTAATATATCCATCCACACACTCAGAGAAATGCAATTTAAATCAGCTCCACTACTAGACTCCAGTATATGAATGAATATTTCTCCATAATGCTCTGGAAATTGGAACTGGAATACGCAGATTAAATGTTTTCGATATATTTCATGCAGCATTAGAGATTTCTGTGGAGGTTCCTGTCCTAAACATATTAAAGCCTTCATGACCAATTCAATGAATTGAGATCTTTGGCTTAGTTTTGGATTTTTTAAAATTAACCAGTTGTTTACATCAAATTTTGATAGAAGTGAATATAATAAATCATATTGTTGGCCTATTCTTTCAGTTATCATGGAATACATTAAAATATAATTAGCAGTACCAGCTGTTGCTGGTGAAAAGTGTGGAGCTAAATACATCTCATGTGCTGGATCTTCAAGAATTTTATTTAGAAGTCTTGGTGTTTCAAATTCGATTACATGAATGTGTGTTTGACCTAACCTCTCCAGACAATCAGTAAGTAATTGTTTGGCGGGTAAATAATTAGAAGTTTCTTCATTGATCAAAGAAAGAATGTAATAAAATAACTCTACTCCCAACTCAGCAGATTGTGGTTGTAACAGCTTTTGTTTTTGTAATATAATAATAACCTGTTATAATGTTACTGAAGCATAACATAATGATTGTGGAGGATCTTGTAATATCTTTGATAAAAATGCCTTAATCTCTTTGGTTCATTTGAATTTGATGATCGATATGTTCATTAATTCTCCCTTCTTGAATTTCTAAGATAATTGTTGCAGCTCCTGTACAATCTGTACCTTTTGAACTACCAGAACATGGTACAACTTTTTTTACTTTATTAATGATTGACCGATACAGTTGTGGAATTAATTCTTGATAACTGCAGTCAATTGCTTTGTGTTGGTGCACATTCAAGGTATAATTATGAGCAAATTGCTGAAAAGTTTTAAAGAATCCTTCCAGAGAGACAAACATTGTGTTTTTATCTCCAATGTTCAGAGGAGGTATTATTGATTTGGTTACTTTTATATTGGGTGCCTTTTTTGGTGCATCATAGGAAGCTAACCTACGAACAATTCGCTCCCAAGGATCTGAACTCTCAATTCCACCACCAGGATTTGACAGGTGTTGGTTAATATTATTTTTTTCTCTATAATTAGCTGATCTTCACGTTTTTATAGACTTAGCCTGCTGCTCCTTGATCATGTTATAGTCAACATATTCCAACCATGGAGTACTGCTAATTGTAGAACCAAATTCAAAAGTTGTGGTATGATACGGTATGATTGAAAAGGCCAGTAAAGCAATTTGTATTTTATGTTCTAAAACTGTAGTCGATAGAACATCTTCAGTAAAGCGGCATTATGAAACCAACCATAAATTTCTTCTCGATCGAAGTGTAGAAGAGCAAAAGGAGTATATATCACGTGCCTTAAAGAATAAAAATGCTCAAACTACTACTTTAATCAAGTTTCAGAAAATATTGCTCAATATGCGAAACCTTTTAATGAAGGCGATTTTTTAAAGGATGCTTGGCTGCAATGTGCACCATACTTATTCGATGATTTCGAAAACAAAGAAAAAATTATCTGAAGAATTCAAGACATGCCGATAGCTAGGAATACAGTGAAAGAGAGAATTTTGGGTATGGCGGTAAATATAAATTTTCAACAAAAGATTCAAATAAAGTTTGGCGATTTTATATCTATTTGCCTTGACGAGTCTACCGACCTAAAAGGCTCAGCTCGCTTAGCAATTTTTGTACGTTATTTTGTTCAAAACAATATTAAAGGAGAGTTAATAAGTTTATCAACATTAACAACAACAATAAAAGGATTAGACATTTGTAATGCAGTTATAGATGCATTGGAAAAAAAGAGAAATATGTCCTTCTAAAATTGTGTCAGTTACAACTGACGGTGCCCGCAGCTTAACTGGGCAGGAACATGGATTTATAAATTTATTTACAAAACGTATTGGACACACAATTCTCGATTTTCAACAAGCGTTATGTTCCAAAACAGGTTTAACATGTTTGACGATATTTTGAGTTAGTCAATTTTATTTCAGCACGAGCACTAAATAAAAGAAAATTAAAAGAATTGTTAAAGGAAGTAAACTCGTCGTACAATAGCTTACTTTGCAAAGATTTGTAGATTTTTTGGAGGAAATAAGATTATTTCTAAATAATGAGAACATTATTAACCAATACAATTTTGGATATAGAATGGCTAATGTTTGACTTAATCAAAGCGTTCAAAGTCAAATTAAAGATTTTGAATCGTGATATTCTTTCAAATTCATGTAAATATTTTCCGATTACAAAAAAAAATCTGAAAGTGAATATCACGAAAAGCCAAATAAAGAGTCATCAACGAAAGAGCTTCCAATGGTAAAATCCCTGATTCACGAATTTTCTGCAAGATTTACGCAGTTTAAAGAATTTGAAGAAACTTTAAAATTTATTTTATATCCTGATACAATACCATTTGAAAAATTAAATTTAAAAATCCTTGAGTGGTTAAATTTTAATGAATTAGAAATGAAATTAATTGAATTTCAGTCAAGTACTATATGGAACCAAAAATTTGTTGATGAGGAATGATTTAAAAATTGTTTAAAAAAAAACCAATTGTTTTTAACGTGAATTTTGTTTCTAGCATATTGGTTTTTGTAAAACATTGATTAATATAACATTGTTTAAAGAAGAATTGCTTTATTTGTTTATTTAATTATACTTACGTATAGTTTCACCACGCTAACATTTCGAATGAAATTTTATTGTGGCACGTTACCTATTTAAAAAAGAATTTTTATGACTTTGTGGCACGGACAACAAAAAAGGTTCGCCATCCCTGACCTATAACAATGGTAATCGATTCCGGGTAGAGTTGAGTAATTCTATCGATACAGATCTAGTGATCTCGAGATTTCCTAACGGACTATTTGGGGGCAGATAAATGAAGCACAGGATGAATTTTTGGTTACTGGCTACAAATTCAAGCCAAACTTCTTCTCGATCATGAGAATTTTACATTATAATACCATCATTTCCATTATAATATTTAAACGAAAACGTTTATGTGTGCCAATTAAGACACTTCCACCTATATGTTTATCGCTATTGGTGCGGTTTCTGTTTAGTCGATATATTATAGATTGTAACGACTGTCAATAACTTCATTGTCGAAAATTCCAGTATGTAGCCAAGTTTCGGTGATAAGTTCTTTCATTAATGAGCAACCAATCAGATTCGTTCATTTTTGACAAACGCCGCATACTATTCAAACTTAAGGCGGCAATGTCACCGAGAACTGAAAAGCTCCCTAGCGAAATTATCGATAATCTCCCGGCTGTCAAGTTGACATTTATACCATATTCGCAGTTGCCCTTGAGTTAAAAAATACAATCGATCTGTCAATGTATAATCAGGTCCGTCCGAATCACGCTTCGGTATAGAATGTGATGAACCAACTAGTTAATAGAAAAAAACGACACTAGAAAACACGGTTAAAAGTGAATACTTACGGAGGCCGTTCGAGCATTTTTGTGAGGTTAAGAAATACGAATTAAAACATAACCGCCAAATTATGACAAAAGACGGAGCGATACGCCAGAGGTACCAACTTACACGCTTAATCGTTGTTCTTTCAAAATTGTATATATAATAAATAACTTTTAATATTTTGTAAGTTATTCAAAAACTTATCTTACCGAATGCCCCTCGGGCAATGATAAATACACGATAATTTTGACTAGTTCCCTCAAGTGTGTTGCTTTAAGTAATTGCCCTCCGCCTAACGGCGTCGGGCAATTACTAAGCAACACACTTTCGGGTAGTCAAAATTATCGTGGATTATCATTGCCCTTGGGCAATGATAATTATGGCAACGTAATTTTCAATCAAAATATAAAATTCCAAGAGTTTAGTTCGGAGTTCTCTTGTATTCTGATATATTCAGGTTTTCGCATTTAGTGATTGAGCAGCTGGAAATTCCTTACTTTTTTCCAAATTTTAATTCAGCAGGATTTAATACAGTTTGCGAGTGTAGTCTCCTTAACTCCTACATTGAAGAATTTGACCAGATGAGACGCTTAACATGATTTCTAATAGTTTTGAGAGTAGCATTGAGATCGACACGTGAAATGTAAATCCATTTTCTAGATACACGGCTAACCGTAAAATTAAAACTCTAGTTATTAGATTTTGGTGGTTGAGTCATTCAACTTTTGTATTCGTATTCAATATACGTGAACAGTAGAGATTTATCAGATGAAATATTGTCCTTTCAATCAACCGGAATTTTATCACGCGGTTTTGTTGGAGGTTATAGATTTGGTAAAATAACTTCATTGGTTTCCAAGTTGTGGTCGAAAACATTTGAACGTTCAAATAGTCTTCAATGATAAACGCAGGCGGCGAATCATCGGTGACACTAGAACTATAATAAATGACAAGTGGCTGGTGACAGATTGTAGGTGACAGATGGCAACCCAAAAATGGTGATGGTAGTAAGTAATAGATTACAGAATTAATAGAGGAAGGCGAAATACGTTAAATGACAATTGGTAAATGACAACAGACAGATAACAACTGATATATGTGATGATAGTTAATGCACGATTGACATTTTTTTATTCGAGTTTATATAATTAAAAATTAAAAAAAAAAACATAAGAACAAACTACACATAGGATAATAAAATTAGATATTTTTGGAAGATCACTGGAATTACCGAAAATGCAACTTCCGTCCTCCTCTACGTTTATCTTACCGGTCCATCTCCGTCTACACAAAATGCAAGCCGCTATTCCGGTCAATAAAAGCATCGCGCAAATAATTACGGCCAGGAGTATAAATGTGATCAGGTAGTCTTTGTGATCGGATAGTGGAGGTTCTTCGACGGAAGCTCCTTTACTGGTGGGAGATAGGATGTTCGGGCGTCATTTGCAGGATCATATCAGTTGAAGTTTAATGGTGAAGACCTTAAATTCCAGATCAATGATGTCTTGCACCATATTAGCAATCGTACGGTCGTTGTTGACCAGAATCGATTCTAACTGTTTGATTTGCTAGCGGAGACACTCGTATAGGCTCAGAGAATTGTTGTACCAGCTATGATCGTGGAATCTCTGCTTATTGAGTTTAGGTGGATGAAGCTCGTGTTTTGATCGTTGAACTCTCTGCATGCTGGCACTATTGATAAAGCTCTCGTAGGGCGTGTCTAACAGCATGCTAAACTTTACGTTGTAGTTTCATTTGGGTGGAACGTGAAGTCTACTATCAAACTGTCACTGGCGGGTAATCCTCCGCTACCCTCGTAAACCAATTGATATTCATTGCGTCCGATGTCTTGCGGCAAAGGAATACCGTAGAACTTCTTGTTATTGATTGCTGTCAACCTGCAGCCAGTGGTCTGATAGGGTTGGTTGGCATATTCAAATGGGATCTGCTGTCGACCGTTAAGAGAGTCATTTTTAAATTGCGGGAGTCTACATCTTCCAGATCGTAGAATGTATCATCAGGAATTTTAAACACGAGAATCTCTCCATACGTGTAGTTTATGTGGTTTATGTGGTGAAGTGATGGGCTGCATTTCTGGCGGCTGTGGTTTGGTCTCGCAAACACTCAAATCATGGCACATCACTTTTTTCACCTTCAATTCGGGGACATCATTCGCAGTCAAAACCTCAAATAATTTGCCAATCTCAACCGTGGAACAATAGCTTTTCGGCAAGGAGTCGTTCGTCCATACAAAGACTACGTATTCGATGGTGTAGTTGATTCTTCTGACCATCAAATTAGTAATGTGGTAAAATTAGCCGATCGCTCTAAGCGTCTTCAATGACCAGTCGATATCACGAGGGAATTCCCACTTTTTCTCTACGTTCATGTACAGGGAGAACTCGTGGTTTACAACCCTTAAGGATTTATGGTGATAGACTATAATTTCCACCTGATCCGATACGGAAGCACCCTCTTTATTCGTGGCTTTCAGGACGTACTCTCAACGTAATACGTCTTCTTCTAATGGAAGCCCATATACCTCTCGTGTTTATTTATTTATTTATTTTACATCTTTGGGATTATACTGGCATCAGGAGGTTTTGTTCATCAGCCTACCGTCATTATCCAAAAACTTTGAAAAAACCATTAGTTATTAATTTATTCTATTTTGTCTACCACCTGACGCTTATCATCTGTCATTTCTTATTTGTCGTATTATATATGTCACTTTTTATTTTGCATCTTCATAAATTGTCTTCTATCTATTATTATCTATGACATGCACATACCATATGTCATCAAATTCGATGGGGTAAAACACTTGTTAAGTTCTGTAATGATCGAAGCACGTGTCAGGCAAGTGAAAATAAAAATATTATGGAACTTAACAAGTGTTTTACCCCATCGAATTTACATATCTCGTTCCATCAAGAGTGTAGCTCTACCAGTATCAATTATACCATATATCATCTGTTATTTGTCGTCTGTCATCTGCCATCTGTCGTCTGCCGTCTGTTGACCATCATATATCATCTGTCATCTATTATCTGTCATGTGTCATCTGTCATCTGCCATCTGTCATAGGTCACCTTTCATCTATCATCTTATTATTATATTATTATTATTATTTATTTGATCTGCCATTTATATTCGGTTACCTTTGGCCAATCATCATTTGTCAGTTTTTTTTTTCATTTGTCGTCTATCGTCTGTTATCTGTTACCCATATCATCTATGATTTGTCATCTTTCATTAGACACTCGTCACCTGTAAAGGGTAGAATTTTCAGTTGTCATCTGTCACCTTTCATCTATCATCTATCATCTGTTATTTATTTAATCTGCTATTTATATTTGGTTACTTTCGACCAATCATCTTTACCGGTTCATTTGTCATCTGTCATCTATCTAACTGTTATCCGCCATTTGTTATTTGCAGTTTGTTATTTTTTATGTTATCATTTGTTAGTTTTTATTTGTCATTTGTCATTTGTCATTTATTGATAGTTATGTGTTATTTATATATGTCTAAAAGCTGTCACCTGATAAAGGAAGTAATGACGTATTATTCCTGGTTGCAAATAGTTACTAAAAATAGAAATAATTTCATCTAAAGATTGTTAGCTGCTATTAACAACTATGATGTTATTTGTCGTTTGCAATTTACCATTTTTTATTTGTTGTCTGTAATCCATTACCAATCTATGAAATAACGTCGTTTCTGTCACTGACAGTTGACAGATGATAAGTGACAGACAGATGGCAGTTGCTAGATGGTCGATGGTCAGCAATATTAATTCATTAATTCATATTTTTTTTAGTAAAATTTTCCCAACCTATAAAATAATATCGTTTCTGTCTTTGAGAGTTGACAGATAATAACTGACAGGTAGCAAACTGGTAACGGTGACAAATGAAAGACGGGTGGTAGTTGACGGATGGTCGATTGTCAGAAATATTAATTTAATAATTCATATATTTTTTTAATAAACTCTTCCTAACCTATGAGATAACATCATTCCTGTCATTGATAGGTAGCGGGTGATATGCGAGAGGTAATAAACTCCAAACGTTGAATGACAGATGACAGTTGACAATTGTTATACAGTTAATTTATACGTTTATAGTAAATTCTTTCCAACCCATGAGAAACAAATATAATTCCGAACTTCGACAAATGACCAACTTCAAATATTAATTGACAGATGACAGTTGTCAAACAGTACGTAACAATTATCAGATCTCATTCATATTTTAGTAAAATTTATTCAGCATATGGCAATATATAATTCCTGCTTTTAGCAGGTGACAGATGATATGTAACAATATTTTTGTTATTGACAGATTACGATAGATGACAGATGAAAAATAACAAATGACAAATGACATCTGAAAATTGTAACCTGCTATTAACAACTACATTAATCTATGTCATTTGCAATTTGTCATTTTTTATTTATCATCTGTTATCTATTATTTATTTTTTTGATATATCAAAATATGCCATTCTTGAATTTAACAGTCGATAGATGATAAGTGACAGGTAATAAACTACAAATCTTAGCTGATGCAAATTTAATTTTGTACAAGTACATGACACTTTTAAATAAAGAGATATTATTATTATTAAAATGGCCAGATTCGTTAATTCATATTCTTTTAGTAAACTCTTTCTAAGATAAACATACTCTATTTTGTTAATTATCTGAATACGATAATTGACAAACCTAAAAAAGTAACTAATGACAGATGGCATTTAAAAAATGAACAATTATAATATTTTCAATTCGCAATTTTTCATTTGGCATCTGTTATTTATTGCATTTATTCACTTTTCAATGTGTCGAAAAACGTTGTTTCTGTTTTTGACAGATGCCACATGATAAATAATAGGTAACAAACTACAAATCTCAATTATTAGATGGTACATAATTGTCAGATATATTAATTCATGCTTTTTTTGTAAACTCTTCCTAATCTATGAAATAAAGACATTCCTCTTGACAGATAGTAGATGATAAGTGACATAGATAATATGATAATATGATGATATGATAAGATGATAAGTAATAAAATGCAAACCTTAAATGACGTTTGGTAGACAAATGGAAGATGACAATTAGTAGATAAGAATTAACTAATGTAAAATGACAAATTGCAAATGATAAATTATCACAGATAAAATACAATAATAATTAGAAGTTGAAACCTTTTGAACCTTTTCTACGTGATAGTGAATAGATTATTCGTTGAAGGGATGTAAATAACAGATAATAGACGATAGATGAAAGATGAAGAAAGATAATTGACAAAAGATGACCAGTAACAGGTAGCAGATGATAGGTGAAACTTAAAATATGAAGAAGGCATATATTTATAGGCAGTGGTATTCTGCCTATAAAGAACAAACGTTATGAGTCAGAATGCAAATAACAATTAACAGACAGCTGACAGATGGCGACAATTGTCAAATTTAATGTTTAACTTAGTTTTAGTTATCTTTAACTCATACTTAAGAATCAGGATGCATTTTTAAGGGATTGGTCGTTATTAAAGCAAATATTATAGAAAAATCTTGTATAGAAACCATCCAGCATTTACTTAGTCAATTTTCACAAACGCGAAAAAATAAAATAAATACAAATATTATTATATCATGTTAATGAACGAGTCAACGTAACAAACATCCAATACGTGTCTGTATATTTGTATTTAATTATTCATAACCGTTAAAAGGAAATATGGGCACGCTTGTCACACGGCGCACATGATAACATTATTAAACTGTCATAATCTGAAGTAATAAAACTTGCACACTACATAAATCTAAGTGACATAATTTAACTAACATAACGTACGAGACCCATGGTGTAAATGCCTCTTTATTTAATTGTCCCATTAAGTCCCCTTCAGTTCTAACGAGTTTGTTCGAATGCATTTGTAAACAAATGATTATTTGTTATCGTCGCAACAGTTTTTTTTTTTTATTATACGAGCATATTAACATATTTATTCATTGTTAAGGAATGTAATTAAATACACAGTTAAAGATTTATTCAATATTGAATCGTGAATAAAAGTTTTGTTTAGTACGAATAATATTTTTTTAAATAGTTTTATAATGTATAATTATTTAGTTGTTACACTCAATCTTATCGACTCTATTATTTTAATTTATTCTTGAATGTTGTATTTGATAAAACTCTGCTTTATTTTGTTATTAAAATACTGGCTACAGTTAATTTAATTCAGTGGCAATAAATTAAAACTTAATTCGACACTTAAATAAAAAAGAAAAGAGGAGAAAAACGCGGAACCTATTTATACATTCTGTAGTTCGCATAAATATAAAGTGCAGTTAAAAGTTTATTAACGTAATTATATGCCGGGATTAATGAAACCGGAGAGCAATAAAAGACTGTCACACGTTGAGAAAGAAAAATTATTGGATATTTTTGTAATACGCAAAGTGCACGCAAAGTGTTCATTTCCACTCGTTTTACAGCAATTAATAATAGGCTCTGTATTGCGCCATAATTAAAGATTACACGATAATGGAACTTTAGAGCAAGAAAAAAAAAATGTAATCATTTTTATTCGTCGCGCCGGCATAACTAACTAGAAAATATATGTTCGGAATTAATGAGATAGTGTATAATTTAATAAACCGCAATTAAACAGTATATGTAAGAGGTTATTTTTAAATAAAATACATTTTATAATATATTAGTTGGTATACGATTAGGATTTTTGTTTAATAAATGTAGATTTGTTTTTTAAACAAATTTAAATTAGTAAAATTAACAATGTTTGATTTTTATTTGTATAAAGTACTAAATATAAATTAAATTTCATTTGTTAACTGTTATCTCTTACAGTTATTACAGTTTTTGTGTCAATATAGAAATGTATTATTTTATATTCGCGTTATTTAAACAATTGTTAATAATTAAAATTGTTTGCACTTAAGTATAATGCTTACTAGGTTGAAAATATCGATTAATTAACTATTATAATATTGATTAATTAATGTTATTACAATTGCATATTACGATACGATTAGCATTGGTCGCAGCACTTAAGCATCAATCATATTATTGATTTAATATGTTAATTAAGTTTGCTCATTTGTTAATTGCGAACGATTACTTGGTAAGGGAAATGGATTTACATCTAGTTACCGGGGTGAGCTGGGTAATTAATAATGCAAGGTGCTTCCGGATTATAAGGGAAACTTTCTGGCCGAGCAATTAAAAATCCGTTGTTTTTTTTTTTCATCTCTCTTCCTTCATTTCCCACCTTCCACCTGCTTTTTTTTCCTGCTCTCCGCTCATAAACTCCCCCAGGTGCGGCGGCAATAAACAAATGAGCCGATTATTGCACAATCATTACATTTTTATTGCGTTTTTTTTAAACACTGCAATTACAAATATTGGACCGAAAAAGCTGCGTTACGGGCGCAGTTATTGTGAAAGCGAATCAGAGTGTCAATAAAACGTATAAACACTAGTTTATATGCACTTTTTTTTGTGTGTGTTGGCACACTTTTGCAAATATTGACGCTCCCCAGTATTGTTGGTAAATATTCACACATACGCACACAAACACAAAAATGAATTCGATTGATGGGGCGCAGGCGGATCCTGACGGATGAAATCATTCGAATTTCGAATGTTGACTTGAATACAAGAAGAAAATAGAATGCGCACATTTACATCAAGCGAAAACTGTTTTTTTTTTGTATTCTATGTCTATAAATATAAACTTTATGACAAAACAATTATGGTAAAGTATAAGTAATGAAAGTGGGTTAATAAAACCTTAATGTAAGACACAAAAAATCCCAAGATTATAATACCAACGTACAAATTGGCAGCTGAAAGATAACATATGATATATGATATTTGTTGACAGTTAAAAGATAATAACATAAAATTAAATGTTGGTAACTATGTAGTTGAAAGTTGATGATGATTAATGACATATAAGTTTACAGTTAAAAGTTGCCAAATAAATAGTTTCATATCTGTCATGCTGAGAAACAGCCAGAAAAGTATCTCCTAAAAGGGGATAAGAAAAGTAAATATAATCATTTATAAATTAATCCGGAAGTGCAGATAACAGATAAGAAATTACTGCTAAACAATAGATATTTGACAGTTAATATTTGATAGTTAAATTTTGATACCTCTTTGCTAAAGAATGAAGTTCACAAACTATTGCCATCAGTTAATAGATCACAGATTACTGTTATTAACAGTTAATAAAGAAAATGTTTGCGACCGTTATTACGTGGTAATCCATACTTACACTGAATTAAATTCACTTTTAACTACTAATAATTATTTGTGGTTAAAATACATTGATATAGTTTTATCATTCATAGTTGACAGAGAAAGAGAAAAATGGCAATTGGCAGTTAACCCAACATAATTATCAACTGACAGTTGACGGAATATAGTTATAAAATGACATTTGACACTTAGTAGTAGAGAATTACCGTTTAATAGTTGATAGTAAAAAAGTTGGAAAGTTGAGAAATGTTTACAGACGACTGATGTTCCTTGACAAATGATAAAGGAGAGATCGCAGTTGACAGATCAGATGAAGCTAATGATTACAGTTGGTAGATAACATTTAATGTTTGCCAGTTGAATTTTGATAAATGACAATAATAAACAAATTTGTTATATATATATTTTTTTGGAAATCACATTTGATAGTTAACCAGTTGATATTGATCGCAGTAAAAAGAAGACTGTTGACAATTGATAATTGAAATTTGAGAGTTTCACAATTGACCATTTTCAGTTAAAGAATTTATAGTTAAAGGTTAATAATTACTAGAAGAAAAATGCAGATAAAGATTTCAGTTAACATATCACAGGTAACAGATAGAAAATGACGCTTGATAATTATAACCTATAATAAGTTGATCTATAATTGCTGAAAATTAAAAGTTCTGGTCTATGACTGATTGATTAGATTGGCAATGGCAAAATTATTTCAATTATTTAATTTATTTCTTATAAACTTAGTTTCTATTTTTATTTAGAATACGTGAGATATTTTGGTTATTCTTTTTATGTATTTTTTGTCGACCGTTGATAAATGTTAAATAAAAAATAATTAGAGATTACCAGTTGACATATCACAATTAACAGTTGACATATGACAGATGGCAGCTGATAATTGATAATTGACAGTGAAATGTTATTATTATAATATCAACCTATATTTATCAATTGACAATTGAGGAACACTATTTTTTTGTGAATTTGATGGTTATGATTGACGATGGTGATGTGTTTCCAATAAAATTGTTAATTTTTGTTTTGGTTTGAAGTTGTGGACAATTTAGTTTTTTTAATTACTAATTGGGTTTTTAGAACTCTTTTAAAATGTAAACTTCTTCTTAAATATTTTTTAATAGAATTTACAGTTGATAGATAAACAATGATAAATGACAAATGATAGATGACAAGTGACAAATGACATTTAATGAACGAAAATGGCAGAAGGGAAATGATAAAAGCCAAATAACAAATGATTTACAAATGTCAAAAGACTCAATGAAAATTAACAAATGATAAATAATAAATACTTCTTAGTATAATTTACAGTTGTTAGATAACAAATGACAAATGCCAAATAACACAAAAACGATAAATGGCAAATGGCAAGTGAAACATAATAATATATAACAGAAGACAGATGATAGAAAACTGATTACAGATGTCAGGTGATAGATAGCATATGACAGATGACAGAAGATAAATGACATTTAGAGATAAGAGATGAAAAACCATTAATGCATGCCAAATAAAAAATACTATAATTGTAGACTGAGCGTTGACAGATCACAATTAAAAGTTGACATATGACATCATTTTTGGTTCTGTTTTTAGAACTCTTCAGATTGGTTTTAATGTGTAAAATTTGTATCAAATACTTTTTAATCGAATTGGCAGTTGATAGATAACAAATGTCAAAAAAAATGGACAATGATAAATAACAAATACGTTTTAATAGAATTTAGAGTTATTAAATAATAAATCACAAATACCAAATGACACAAAAATGATAAATTACAATTGATAAATAACAAAGAAGAAAAAGAAGTTCTGTTTCTAGAACTTCTAAAATTGATTTTAACGTGTAAAATTTTTCTTAAATACTTTTTAATAGAATTGACAGTTGCTAGATATCAAATGACAAATAACAAATAATACTTGACAAATGACAGAAGCGAAATGACAAATGACAAATAACAAATGATTAATGACAAATGTCAAAAGACAAATGGCAAATGATAAATAACAAATACTTTTTAGTAGAATTTACAGTTGTTAGATAACAAATGACAAATGCGAAATGACACAAAAATGATAAATGGCAAATGACAAGTGGCAAATAACCTATAACGGCTGATATATAACTGATGACAGAAGATAGAAGGCAGATTACAGATTACAGATGATAGATAGATAATGACTGATGCCAGAAGACAAACGACATTTAGAGAGAACAGATGAAAAACCGTTAATAAATGTCAAATAAAAAATAATTATAGTTAAACCTTCGACAGATCATAATTAACAGTTGACATATGTCTCAGGCCAGATAACTGCTTATTATAATTAATAATTGTTTAATTAATAATAATAATAACGGGTATCCAACAATTATTGCAGTCCCGGGTGGCGTTGGAATCAAAAACGTAGGTCAATTCTTTCATGTGCCAAATAAATGAACTGACATGTTAATTGTCAAACATAACCTAAATGTGCATTGAAAATGTCAGTTCATTTATTTGCAACATGTAAGAATCGACCTACGTTTTTTATTCCAACGCCACCCGGGACTGCAATAATTGTTGGACACCCGTTAATTTGTGTTTTTAATAAAAAAGCTAATGGCTCTCAATTTAGTTTTGTTTTGAAATTTTTGAGAATTAGGTTTTTTATAGAACCCTTAAATTGGTTTAAATGTGTAAAATGTTTCTTAAATATTTTTTAATAGAATTTACAGTTGATGGATAAGAAATGAAACACCACAAACGACAAATAACAAATGATAAATGCCAAATCACAACCGTCAAATGACAGAAGATAAATGACAAATGTCGAATATTTTTTAATAGAATTTATAGTTGTTGGATAATAAATAACAAACAAATGACAAATAGCAAAAGACAAAAGTCAAAAGACAAAACATAAAAGATAAATAATTAAAGACAAACGACAATGGACAACAGAGAAAGAACAATGGACAAAGGACAAACAACACAGGACAAGGGACGAAGGACAATGGATAAATGACGAAGATAAACGACACAGGTTAAATGTCAAAGGACTAAAGACAAAGGAGAAAGGACAAAAAATAAAGGACAAAGGACAAAGAACAAAAGAAAAGGGTCAAAGGACAAAGGACAAATGAGAAAGGACAAAGGACAAAGGACAAAGGACAAAGGACAAAGGACAAAGGACAAAGGACAAAGAACAAAGGACAAAGGACAAAGGACAAAGGACAAAGGACAAAGGACAAAGGACAAAGGACAAAGGACAAAGGACAAAGAACAAAGGACAAAGGATAAAGGACAAAGGATAAAGGACAAAGGACAAAGGACAAAGGACAAAGGACAAAGGACAAAGGACAAAGGACAAAGGACAAAGGGCAAAGGACAAAGGACAAAGGACAAAGGACAAAGGACAAGGGACAAAGGACAAAGGGCAAAGGACAAAGGACAAAGGACAAAGGACAAAGGACAAAGGACAAAGGACAAAGGACAAAGGACAAAGGACAAAGGACAAAGGACAAAGGACAAAGGACAAATGACAAATGACAAAGGACAAAGGACAAAGGACAAAGGACAAAGGACAAAGGACAAAGGACAAAGGACAAAAGACAAAAGACAAAGGACAAAAGACAAAGAACAAAGGACATAGGTCAAAGAACAAAGGACAAAGGATAAAGGACAAATAACAATAGACAACAGACAAATGAAAAATGACAATAATGATAAATTACAAGTAACAATTGACAAATGATAACATATAATATATGACAATTACAATGACAAAAGACAGAAGACAGAAAAAAGATTACAGATGCCACATGATAGTTAGCAGATGACATATGACAGAAGACAAACGACATTTACACATAATAGATGAAAATCCGTTAGTAAATGTCAATTAAAAAACAGTTAAAATAGGGCATATGGTAGCTGACGCTTGGGAATTGACGGTGAAATGTTATTATTATTTTTATTTTACATTGACAATTATCCATTGACAATTTAGAATAATTATAATTTTTGTATAAATTTAATAAATAAATAAATAAATAAATGACAAACAATATGACATTCGACATTTGTCACTTGTCTTTTGTGTATTCGAATTTGTGCATTTACATTGGTCAATTGTTATCTAGCAATATCATTTAGCATTTGTGTTTTACCATTTGTAATTTGTTATATAGCAATTATAAATTCCATTAAAAGGTCATTTGTCATTTGACATTTATCATTTGTCATTTGTCATTTGTCACTTCTCATTTGTCTATTGTCTTTTGTTATTTGTCTATTAACATTTGTCTTTTGTCAATTAGTATTTGTGCTTTAACATTCGTCATTTGTAATCTAGCAACTATATAAATTCCCTTAAAAAGTATCATTTTGCATATTTGTTTTATCATTTGTCATTTATTATCTAGCAACAGTAAATTTCATTAAAAATTCATTTGTCATTTGTTCATTGTTATTTCTCATTTGTCATTTATCACTTGTCATTTGCCATTTGTTATTTGTTATTTGTCATTTGACTTCTGACATTTGTCATTTGTCTATCGGCATTTGTCTTTTGTCATTTAGTATTTTTGCTTTAACATTTGTTTTTTGTTATCTAGCAACTATAAATTCTATTAGAAAGTCTTTTGTAATTTGTCATTTATCATTTGTCATTTATTATTTATCGTTGACTTTTATCATTTGTTTTTTGACATTTGTCATTTGACATTTGTTTATTGGAATTTGTTTTTTGTCATTTAGCATTGATTTATTTATTTATTAATGGGTACTACCATTGTGCAAAGTTTACAGAAAGTAAATATATAATAACATTTGTTTTTTGTTATATAGCATCTATAAATTCCATTAAAAAGTATGATTTAGCATTTGTGTTTTATCGTTTGCCAGTTAACATTTGACTTTTAGCATTTTTCATTTGTCATTTGTCTATTGCCTTTTGTCATTTGTCTATCGGCATTTGTCATTTAGCATTTTCCATTAGAAAGTTACTTTGTCATTTGTTATTTGTTATTTGTCATTTGTTATTTAACACTTTTCATTTGTCATATGTTATTTATCGTTGACTTTTGTTATTTGTCATTTGTCTATTGGCTTTTGTCATTTAGCATTTGTGCTTTAACATTTGTTTTTTGTTATTTAGCAACTATAAATTCCATTAGAAAGTCATTTGTCACTTGTTATTAGTCATTTGTCATTTATCACTTTTCATTTGTCATTTGTTATTTATCGTTAACTTTTATGATTTGTTATTTGTCAATTAAAATTTGTTATTTGTCTATTGTCTTTTATCTTTTATCATTTGTCTATTGTCATTTGTCTTTTGTTATTCAGCATTTGTGCTTTAACATTTATTTTTTTGTTATATAGCAACTATAAATTCCATTGAAAAGTATCATTTAGCATTTGTGTTTTTTCATTTGTCATTTGTTATCCAGCAATGGTAAATTCCATTAAAATTATTATTTATCTTTAACTTTGTCATTTAACATTTGTTTATTGTCTTTTATCATTTGTTTATTGGCATTTAACTTTATTCATTTAGGATTTGTGCTTTAACATTTGTCATTTGCTATCTAGCAACTTGAAAAACATCAAAAAAATATAAATTCTATTAAAAAGTCATTTGTCATTTATTATATGTTATTTGATATTTGTCTGTTGTAATTTATCTTTTATGATTTGTTATTTGTTATTTGTCATTTTATTTCTCTTTTGATATTTTTCGTTTGCTCTGCGTCATTTATTTATTTATTTATTTGTTTACAGAAGGCTACAAATGAATAATTTCATTAAAATATTAAAAATATAATAAATAAATAAAAAACAAATTACAAAAGACAAGTGATAAATGACAAATGTCGAATGACAAATAAAAAATGACAAAAGCAAAACATAAATAACAAACGACAAGTGACTAATGATAAATAATAAATGAAAAATGACAAATCGCAAATGATAAAGCACAAATGTTATATGATACTTTTTTAATTGAATTTATAGATAAAAAAAGACAAATGTTAAAGCACAAATGCTAAATGACAATTGACAAAAGACAAATGCCAATAGACAAATGACAATTTTCATCGATCTCTTAAGGGTCGTTGCAATATGTTCTGGGTCTAGGATAAAGCAACTATTTTGCTATGTTGAAAATTTGCAGTCGTTTACATTTGCTGCACGTCATTAATACCCCAAATAGTTTGAAATTATTGTTCTCATAATTTATGTTTAGTCGTTAGTGTATTATATATATTTTAAGTACTAATTATCTGGCAACTGTAATAATATTGACGTATGTCAGATATTTTTATCAATGTATAAATAAACTATTCTATTCTATTCTAAATGACAATAGACAAATGACAAAAGACAAAAGTCAAAGATAAATAAAAAATGACACACGACAAGTGATACATGACAAGTGACAAAAGACACATGATAAATGCCAGATGACAGATTTTATTTCAGATTCCAAATGAAAGATGAAAATAAACATTTCAGAAATACTTAAAGTAATTCCCAAACACTGTTAATTAAAATACAAATATAAAAAGTAGAAACGCCAAAAATAAAACTTCATTATCATCTACTAATGACTATATAATAATAAATAAAATGGTAAAATTAGAAATTGAAAGTAACGGTAATAATCATTTTGGGAGAATAAAATTTCTATAGAATTTCACCATAAAAAGTTACTAAACGTTGTTAGAAACTTCTGCTTCCTTTCATTTATTTCTAATTCATCTTAGATTGTCTAATTTTCTAACCCACTCATAAAAAATGACAAATGCCAGATGATAGATGATTAATAACATATGATATATGACAATGACAGCTAAGACGAAAGACAAAAGACAGAAGAAAGACGGCAGAAGACAGAGACAGAAGACAGAAGACAGAAGACAGAAGACAGAAGACAGAGGACAGAGGACAGAGGACAGAGGACAGAGGACAGAGGACAGAGGACAGAGATCAGAGGACAGAGATCAGAGAACAGAGAACAGAGGACAGAGGATAGAGGACAGAGGACAGAGGACAGAGGACAGAGGACAGAAGACAGAAGAAAGACGACAGAAGACAGAAGACAGAAGACAGAAGACAGAAGACAGAGGACAGAGGACAGATGACAGAGGACAGAGGACAGAGGACAGAGGACAGAGGACAGAGGACAGAGGACAGAGGACAGAGGACAGAGGACAGAGGACAGAGGACAGAGGACAGAGGACAGAGGACAGAGGACAGAGGACAGAGGACAGAGGACAGAGGACAGAGGACAGAGGACAGAGGACAGAGGACAGAGGACAGAGGACAGAGGACAGAGGACAGAGGACAGAGGACAGAGGACAGAGGACAGAGGACAGAGGACAGAGGACAGAGGACAGAGGACAGAGGACAGAGGACAGAGGACAGAGGACAGAGGACAGAGGACAGAGGACAGAGGACAGAGGACAGAGGACAGAGGACAGAGGACAGAGGACAGAGGACAGAGGACAGAGGACAGAGGACAGAGGACAGAGGACAGAGGACAGAGGACAGAGGACAGAGGACAGAGGACAGAGGACAGAGGACAGAGGACAGAGGACAGAGGACAGAGGACAGAGGACAGAGGACAGAGGACAGAGGACAGAGGACAGAGGACAGAGGACAGAGGACAGAGGACAGAGGACAGAGGACAGAGGACAGAGGACAGAGGACAGAGGACAGAGGACAGAGGACAGAGGACAGAGGACAGAGGACAGAGGACAGAGGACAGAGGACAGAGGACAGAGGACAGAGGACAGAGGACAGAGGACAGAGGACAGAGGACAGAGGACAGAGGACAGAGGACAGAGGACAGAGGACAGAGGACAGAGGACAGAGGACAGAGGACAGAGGACAGAGGACAGAGGACAGAGGACAGAGGACAGAGGACAGAGGACAGAGGACAGAGGACAGAGGACAGAGGACAGAGGACAGAGGACAGAGGACAGAGGACAGAGGACAGAGGACAGAGGACAGAGGACAGAGGACAGAGGACAGAGGACAGAGGACAGAGGACAGAGGACAGAGGACAGAGGACAGAGGACAGAGGACAGAGGACAGAGGACAGAGGACAGAGGACAGAGGACAGAGGACAGAGGACAGAGGACAGAAGATAAATGACAGTTGACATATGGCAGAAGACTAATGACATTTTACAGATAGTAGATGACTAATGAGAGATTATATATTTTAGATAACATACAGACAATCAAATTTTGCTGGTTCTAAATTACCCAATCAGTTGAATTCAACTTGAAATGTAGAAATTCAGAACCCATCAAGATAGATGATCACATTTGACTAATAATAGATGGCAGATGTCACGTGAAAGTTAAAATATATGTTTAACAGTTGGCAAATGAAAGATGCCAGACAGATATTAAATGATAGATGACAGAAGATGATAGATTCAGGTGCCAGATAATAGATAATTGATCATAGATGATAGATGGCGGATAGATAACCGACAGCAGTATGTCGAAATAGTAGGAGATACTAAATCTGAAATAAGGGTTAAATTCGAGTCGGAATATAAAATAATTCACAAAGGCGTCCCACAGGGTGGAATCCTATCACCACTTCTTTTTCTACTATTTGTGAACGACCTAAAGCATATATTTGATATCAAAAATAAAGTGATACAATACGCCGACGACACAACGGTCATTACAAAAAATAGTGACATAAATAATAGTGCAACTTGTGCACAAAACACCATAAGTGCAATGGAAAAATGGTGCTCCGATAATAAACTGGTTTTAAACCCTAACAAAACAAATATAATACAGTTCTCGAACAAAAATAAAACCACGGATTCACAAAGCATTTCTGTCAAGAGTGGCTACAAATCAATTAAAGTAGTCGAGGCAACGAAATTTTTAGGGGTAATAATTGATAAACAACTCTCTTGGTTGGAACATGTCAATTATATAACTAAAAAATTAAACACTGCTCATTTTGTATTAATGAATTTTAAAAAAAAATGTAAATAAGGGCTTATGTACTACAATGCACATGTTCGATCTTGCTTAGAGTATTGGATTATTTTCTGGGCAAGCTCAGTGCATGCGCCAAAAATATTAATCCAGCAAAAGAAAATAATACGATTGATATCTAATGCCAAATGGGATGAGCACGCAAAACCGCTCTTTAGAAACAACAGAGTAATGGCACTTTATTCACTTTTGTGTTATAATTTATGTATATTTGTATTTGATAATGATAATAAATTTGAAATAAATACACAGAATGGTGGCATTCAAACACGTCAGAGGAACGCACTCTGTTTGCCATCTCATAGAACTGCTCTATTTGAAAGGAGTCCTTATTATTTGGGAATCAAAGTATTTAATAGACTACCTGTTCACATAAAAAATGAAAAACATAGAAGTAAATTCAAGATAAAATTGAAAACCTTCTTCATTAAAAACCAATTACGAGAGTGAGTTATTATGAAATGGCACGACCTACAACTTCTGAATTTTTTTGTGTTAGTTTATTACCCATAGAGATTTTATTTTAATATAATTTTTAAAATGTTTTTTGTGTTAGTTCTATACCCATTGAAATGTGAATTTATTTTTATATATTACAATTTTAAGTTATGCTTATTCGAATTCTGATGTGTTTATTTGACAATTATATAATCTATATAAGTATATTTAACCTCTGATACGTTCATGTTTTGAATTAATTAATTTGTTAGTATAGTATAATATGTATGTGTACTAGAATGTAAATCTGATTTGTGTATTTCATGTACCATGGTCTCCAACACAATTTAATAAATAAATAAATAAAATAAATAAATAAATAACAGATGATTTTTAGTTGACAGATGATAGTTGAATGATTATAGTCAAATTTTGACAATAAAATAAATAATGCTCATCACTAATTACATTTGTTTTTTTATTTATTTGTTTAGACTGATTTACTATTTTAAAAGTTACTAGTTGAATTTTGATGGTTAACAGCTAATAGATGACATTATAACAGATATAAATGTAGACATTATCTATTGTTTGTTGATATTTAACGATTGATGGCTAATAATTAACAGTTAACAGTTTACAAATAACAGATAACATATTATGTTTTATAGTTAATAGTTTTTAGAATTTTATTTTTGAATATGAGATATGTTGATTATATAATTGAGTAAATAATGAAGCAGTTATATTAATTATTTATTTACTCAACTTTACATAGTTCACAAATACATATTAATATAATTGTTGATGATTATTAATCAAACGATTTTTGTAGCTAATCATTTTTATTGGTGAATATTTTATATATTGTAATATATATGTATAAAAAAGTATTTTATAAAGACAGTTAATAATTAAAAACTTCTATTAAAAACTAATGACATATAAAACTAGGAATTTTTAAAATAGAAAAATCATGTGGTATAATTTGCTATTTGTATATTTTGTACATCATAACACCTATTCCTCCAGGGATCGCTAAATTATTGACGAGCCATGAAATTGCACATGAAATTGTGAAAAAAAAACAGGGGAAAAACAAGTGCGTTACGTTTTGAATAAAACAGTTGCATACATTTAAACGTATATCAAGCACAAATAACCGAAATAACCGCGCGCTTAATGTAAATACGATGAATTGATGCGTAGTGAAATACAACCACGGGCAATTGAAAATAATATTATCAAAGACTTATCGCGGGAGCACAATGGCCGAAAGGTAATGGGCCCTAAATATTCAGAGCGCGCAATAAAATAAACAATCGAAGTCCTCAATTAAAAGTTCAAACGCCGTTCCCGAGTGCCACAGTAAAAAGACGAGCGGAATCAATTATTGAGAAACAGGGGTTTTGCCGAAGCATTAAAGGATTCTTATTAGAGTATGGGAACGGCACAATAAAATTTATGTTGGTTTTATGCAGCACATAAGTCGAGCATAAGTATCACAATTAAGGGCCCGTCCGTAAATCACCCGCCCACTGTTGTGTGTTTCTCCTATTCTCTCACCCGCTGCCATCTATTAATTTATTATGCAGATATACGGAAAGTTTCAGTTTGCGAAATTAAAATATCATTACCGGTGTAATCGAATTAACGAAACAGAGTGTGACGCCTAAAACGGATCAGTTCAGAATGTTTGCGCCGTAAATCATGGTATTACTTAATTACATTCCGTCTTCACTTTGCCGTAAATGAAATCGTTTATTGTTTGGAAGGATAATTACGTTTAAATAATGGTTAATGCCCCTTTGGGTAGGGTTAAGACTGAAGAATGGTTTATATATATATATATATATATATATATATATATATATATATCGGAAACTCTTTCGTATCTACTCGAGCTTCATATTTGATAAGGCGGCGGCATTCATCCGGGACCGGCAGCACTCCTGGGGCATGCGAAGCTTTCTCAAGAGGTTTGCGAATTTTGTAAAGTAGTTCGTTCTCGTGGCCTCGCTTCCGAGTTGTTCCGCAACGCTAATTAAAAATATTCCAACTACAGTCGCATTTGTTTACAATTGTTGGATTACGTACGGGATGCAATTATGGAGCGCGATTTTCTATTACTTAGACGTTAATTACCTCAAAGCGAAAACGTAAATTGTCTAGAATATACGAGGGGGAAAATAATACAAATCGTTCATTTATAAGAAAATAGTTTCACCCTTAAAACATGAATATAATGACTTAGTTCACAAAGTGGGCGTTTTTTTATAATTGTTTTTAGAATAAGTTTATAAGTATTGAACAAATTATAATACTTGTGAGTTTGGAGGGGAGTTACGTGTAAAGTTAGTTTTAAATATTAACACCGGCTAGATCACTTTCCCTATAAATTATTGATCCGCGCTAAATGTATATTTCGGGCACGAAGCACTCATTACCAACTGAATAACTAAATAATTACGGGCGAAGGTGGGCTATTTACGTTTATATTAGTTTAACAAATATTGACCGCTGCGTCTGAACGTTCGAAAAAAAAAACAGGGAAGGAAAACATTTATACATTAATTATTGCGTTCATTAAAAATGAATCTCTATAACGATCATTCTTGAATAACAAGGGCGTTTTGATAAAGGGGAATTGATTAATTGCCGTTTGAAATTAATCATTTTTTTATCAGATATAGACGATTTGGTCTAAATTAAACTTTAGAGGAAATATATTTCCTTACAAATTATTATAATAATAACGATTATTAACAGTGATTTAAAACAGACAAATAATTATTATCATGACTTCAGATTTATAGCTTCTTTTCTCTCCATCTTAACAATTAATCTCAAAAATCGGTTTTCTCGTTACTGCCAGTTGTTTTTTTAATGGTTCTGTATCAACATATTTAAAAGTATATTAATAAGATGAATTTTAAGATTTGTCAACTAGTACTGATGGAGGGCCTACAGCTATAGCTGCCAGTAATTGGTACTATCGTTCTAACCACTGTCAAGGTCTCTAATTTTCTTCGTTATAGTTTCATTAATTATTACTTTCCGTTTTTGTATTATTTGTGTGTAATGAATAATGTAAAATTAAAATATTATGTCTAATAATATATTTAATACACTAATAGTTAATTTCATGATGGTTGTGACCGTTACTAGGTGGTAATCCAAATTTAAACACATATTGAAACACTTACTATGTTTTTACCACAATTAATAGTTAACATGAACTTTCAATTATGCATTAAAACAGTGCGATACATTTTAAAAGTGTGCGATTTCAGAGCGCACAAACTGAACAACTAAAAACCAATTTCAGTTATAATTTTACGGCACATTTGTTCGTGTTTATATATATATATATCTTGGAAATAACATGTCAAATTGAATTTAGTCGCAGTGGCCGCAACGTAAAATATCTGCAGATATTTCCTCGCGCATTAAAAGCGCCCGCCGGCGCATAAATTTTACATAAATTTTGCATTAATTCAAAAAGTCCGTCGCCAATCATATTTTAATTGTTCATTTCTACGGACGGACGCGGGGTTAGAGGACGAGGCGTGGGGGGAAGACGAGCTACGAAATCCCGGTGTTTACACAACTTCGATTTGCCGAGTACACACAATAAAATCAATATCATTTGAATTGCTCATAAATAATTTCGCCGATTTAAATTCGTTACACGAATTAGCACTTAAATAAAGTTTCGAAAGTACGGCCGGATCGGGTCGACCCCTTTTGTCGCCGGCCCGGCCGTTTCGGGGGCAGGCCGCTAGGTGGCGCCGCGTGTACCTTTCCGGAGGACGCCCACCCCATTCTCCGCCTCCCCCCTTTTTTTTCGAACACTTATCGTCCATCTATTATTTACGCGATAAAGTAAAACCTTTTTTATTGTACGCTTTGCGAACGGGCGATATTTGTTCGGGGCCCTTTGAGGATCCAGTAAATCTTGGGTCATTTTAAAGACTCTCGGTTTAATTATTAATTCCTTCGTTTGATTTGATTTTTCCTTTCCGGGCCTTTAATATACCCTACATTAGGGGTGGGATCAATAATGGATACATTATTTATTCAAGCCGAATAAACTTTGTTATATTATCGAATTACGGGGAATATGATTTTATGCATTTATATTGCCATGTTTTCGTTTCAATTTCGTTCAAATTATTTCAATAATTGATTTCTTTATTAATATATATTTTCATAAATATTAATTGATTTTTCAATCAGCATTACAATGGGTGTAACTAAAAATAATATTATTTATTATAAAAGTTTATATTAAAATTAGATTTTTTGCACGTTATATATATATTTTGTATTATTTACAGATTCTTCAGTTTATTTAGTCAGAAGAAATATTAATTAGCGTTTAATTCTATATTAGCACTGTGCAATTGTAACTTTAATGTCATTATGTTTATTACAATTTCTAAATTCAACTTAAGAAAAATTATAAGGTAGAAAAGAATTATTCAAAATAAAATAAAAATTGTTTTATTACTCCACAAATTTTATTTATTTTTACAAATAAAATTTTATATGTTAATTTGTTGAATATATAAGACTTCAAACGATTAATATCAAACATCAAACATTGAAAGATACACATCAAATGTTAAATATATTAAAGTCAAACGACAAAGATTAATTGAAAAGCACTGAATGTAATTTATCAAATATTAAATATCAAATGTTAACTGTAAACTGTGAGGTGGTAAATATCAATTGTTGAATGTCAATTTCAATTGTTAAGTGTCAACTGTAAACTGTCAAGTATTACATGCTAACTGTCACCTGTCTACTCTCAAGTCTTTACTCTCATTTATCAAGTGTAAACGTTTAACTACTAACTGTAAACTGTTATCTGTTAACTGTCAATTGTGACCTGCGAACGGTCAACTGTCAAGTGTCAATTGTCAACTGTCAACTGTCAAGTGTTAATTGTCAACTGTAAACTGTCAACTGTCAACTATTAACTGTCAGCTGGCAATTGTCAAATATCAACATTCAACTGCGAACTGTGAACTGTTAAATATCAAATGTCTAATATCTAAAAAATATCAAAATTCTAATAGCAAACATTAAAAGTTAAATGACAAATTCCGAATGTGAAACGTAAAATATCACATTGTCAAATGTTAAATGTGTCAAATTTTAAAAGTCAAATGTGGAAGCACTGATGGTAAATGTTTAATATTAAATGCCAAAAACTTAAAATATCTCTATATATTTGTTACTATACTTATATCAATAGTCAAATGTCGAATACAAAACACTAAATGTCAAATTTTAAATAAGAAATGGCGAAGGTAGAAAATATCTGCATTTATTTATTAACTTATAACAATAGTCAAATGTTGAATATAAAAAATCAAATGTCGAATTCTAAATACTAAATGATCAATGATCAAATATCAAATGTGAAACCTGAAATGTGAACTGCTAATGTTAACTGTCAATTGTTAACTATCAACTATTAACTTCAACTATCAACTGCCTACTATTAACTGTCAACTGTCAATTGTCTATAATCAATTGTCAACAGTCAACTATCAACTGTCAATTATCAAATGATGAAATATCAAATATAAAACTTCAAATGTCAACTACCAATACCAACTGTAAATTGTCGAGTATTATCTGCCAATTGTCAATTGTCAATTGTTAACTATCAACTATAAACATCAACTCTCAACTATCAATTGCTAGGTGTCAACTACCTACTGTCAACTGTTAAATGTTAATTGTCAATTGTCTATAATCAATTGTCAAATGTAAAGCATTCATTGTCAAGTGCCAATGTCAATTGTAAAAAAATTTCTGCCAACTGTCAGTTGTTAACAATTGTCTATAATAAATTATCAAGAGTCAACTATCAACTGTCCACCATCAACAATCACCTATCACTTTTTAATACAACTAGTGTCAACTGTCTAGTATTCACTACCAATTACCTACTAACAACTGTTAACTATCAATTATAAACTAGCAACCATCAACTATCAACAATTAACTGTGAACTGTATACTATTAACTGTTAACTGTCAACTACCAAATTTGAATTGTCAACTAATAACTGCTAACTGTAAACCGCCAACAGTCTACAAGCAACTATCAACTGTCAACTGCCAACTATCAACTGTCAATTTCCAACAATTAATTGCCAATTATTAACTGTCAGTTTATTGTAGAAAAGTGCCAATTGTCAACTATGATCTTTAAACTGTCAACTGTAAACTGTTAACTGTCAACAGTTAAGTGTCAACTGCTAGCAGTCCAGCAACTCTCAATTATCAATTATATATCCACTCTCAACAGTCAATTATAAACTGTAAACTAACAACTGTCAACTGCTAACTGTCAACTCTTAAGTTTCAACTGTCCAATGGCAACTTTCAAAGCGGCCAACTATAAATTGTCAATTGTCAAATCTCAGCTGTCAACTGTCAATTTCAACTGTCAATTGTCAAATATTATCTGCCAACTGTCAACTATTAACTTTAACTCTCAACTATTAATTGTCAATAATCGGTTGTTAACAGTCAACTATTAATTGTCAACCGTCAACCATCAACATTTAAATATCAATTCTCAATACTATTACCTACTATTAATTGTTAATTACTAACTAACAACTGTCAACTTTCAACTACCAACTATCAACTGTCAAATATCATATTTGAATGATTAAATATCAATACATCAACTACCTACTATCAACTGTAAACTGTGAACTGTCAACTAATAACTGCTAACTGTCAATCGCCAACAGTCTATAAGCAACTTTCATCAATTGATTATAGTCAACTGCCAACTATCAACTGTCAACAATCAACTATTACCAATAACTGTCATCAATTGTCAACTGTAAACTCTCAACTACCTTTCAACTTTCCTGTAAACTATCAACTGCCAGCTGTTTACAAGCTACTCTTAACAATCAGTTGCCTATAATTAATTGGCCACTACTAACTGTCAACTGTCAGCTTCTAACTATCAACTATCCTTTAACAACAGTCAAATATAAACTGTAAAACGGCTAACTGTCAACTGTCAATTATCAACTATTAATTGACATCTGATAACCGCCAACAGTCTACAAGCAACTGTCAACTTCATCACCAATCATCTATAAACTATAAAATATCACATGCCGTGCCAATTACAATGGTATATGATCAAAAATCAAAAGTGAAACCTTTAAATGTCAACTGCTAATGTCAACTATCAATTGTCGAATATTATCTACCAACTGTCGACTGTGAATTGTCAATTATCAATTTTCAACCGCCTACTGTCAATTGTCTAATATCAATTGTTAATAGTTAACTGCCAACCATCAATCATCAAAAATTAAATATCAATTTGCAATACAACTAGTGTCAACTACTATTAACTGTTAATTACCAACTAATAATTGTCTAAATTGTCTAATATCAATTGTTAATTGTCAACCATCAACAATTAAATATCAATTTGCAATAAAACTAGTATCAACTACTAGTAACTGTTAATTACCAACTGTCCACTATCAACTATAAATTATTAACCGTCAACTATCAATTGTCATCTTTCATTAAATTAAATATCAATACATTAACTGTCTACTTTTGTTTATCAAATGTAAACTGTAAGCTGTCAACTGCCAACTATAACTGTCAGGTTATAACTGCTACAAGCAACTCCCGCCTATCAGTTGCCTACAATCAATTATTAGCTGCCAACTTTTGACTATTAACTGCCCACTATAAACAGTCAACTATAAACTATCAACTGTCAATTGCCAACTTTGAACTCCTAACTGTCAACTGCCAACAGTCTACAAGCAACTGTCATCAATTGATTATAGATAAGTGGCAACTGCCAACTATTAACTTTTAATTGTCAACTGCCAGCTATCTATGAGCAAGTCTCAACTATCGGTTGTCTAGAATCAATTATCAACTGTCAACTATTAACTATAAATTATCCACTATCAATAGTCAACTATAAACTCTAAACTGTCAACAGTATTTATGTAGTAGTATTTTATATAAAAAAGAAGACCAAAAATGTTAATAAATAAATCGATAAATAAATAAAAAAACTGTCATCAATTGATTGTAGATAAGTGCCAACTGTAAACTATCAACTATAAACTGTTATCAACTGTGAACTATCAACTGCCAACTGTAAGCTATTAACTGTCAACTATTAACTGTCAGCTGTCTATGAGTAATTGTCAACTGTAAGTTGCCTACAATCAATTATCAACAGTCAAATATATACTGTAAACTTTCAACTGCCATCTGTCAACAGTCAGCTACCAGCTGTCTACTAATGTCAACTGTCAACTTTCAAAACTGTCTACTATCAACAGTCAATTGTCAACTGCCAATTGTCAACTGTTAACTTTTAACTATTAAGTATTCAACTATAAACTGTCTAATTGTTGACTATCAACTCTTAACTGTTAACTACCAACAATCTACAAGAAACTGTCATTAATTGATTGTAGATAAGTGCCAACTGTCAACTATCAATTTTCAACTACCAACTATAAACTGTAAACTCTCATCAACTGTCTACTGTTAACTCCCAACTGTCAGATGTTATCTATTAACTATCAACTGCCTTCTTTCTATGAGCAATTTTCAACTGTTAGTTGCCTACAATCAAATTTCAACTGTCAACTTTACACTATTAACTATCCACTATTAACAGTGAATTATAAATTGTAAAAATCTATTAACCATCAAGTGTCAATTTTGAATAATCGACTATCAACTAATGACTGTCACATGTTGTGCCAATTTCAATAGTAAATGATCAAATATCAAATGTAAAAACTTTAAATGTCAACTGCCAATGTCAACTATCAACTATCAACCGTCAACTGGCTACTGACAACTATCATCAACAATTAAATGTAAACTATCAACCGCCAACTGTCAGCTGTTAACTGTTAACTATTAACTGCCAGCTGTCTGTGAGTAAGTCTTAACTGTACATTGCCTACAATCAATAGCCAACTGTCAACTTTTAACTCTCAGCTTTTCACTAATAACAGTCAACTATAAACTGCAATATAAATCATATATAAATTGTCAACTGCCAACTGCCAGCTATCTACAAATGTTAAGTGTCAACTTTCAAAACTGTCTACTATCAACTGTCAATTGTCAATTGTTAACGTTCAACTCTGCAGGAACCGCTATAAACAGCTAACTATAAACTGGCAAATCTTAACTGTTAACTGCCAACAATCTATAAGCAATTTTCATTAATTGATAAGTGCCAACTACCAATTATCAATTGTCAACTATAAAGTATAAACGGTAAACCGTCAATTGCCAACTGTCAACTATCAACAGCCAGCTCATTAGAATCAATTATCAACTGTCAACTTTACACTATAAATTATCCACTATCACAGTCAACTATAAACTGTAAACTGTCATCTGTCAATTGCACTGCCAGTTATCTACAACTGTCAACTGTCAACTATCAACTATTAACTGCCATCTGTTAACCGCCAACAGTCTACAAGCAAGTGTCAACTTTGAACAATTAACTCAACTATCAATTATTAAATATCAACTGTCAACTGCCAGCTGTTATCTATTAATTGTCTACAATTAAGTGTCAACTGTCAAGTATCAACTGTCAACTATGAACCATTAACTACCATCTATCAAACTGTCAACTGTCCATAGTGAACTGCCACATGACAAATTTCAAATATCAAATGTCTAATGTCTAATAGAAAACACCAAACGCCAAATATAAATGTTAATTGTTAAATGTTAGGTGTCAAGTTATAAATGTTAAATGCTCAACTAAAAATAGTAAACAGTTGAGATCATATTTAAATATTTACTTTATTTAATAGTAAATATATAAATGTGATCAAATGTCAAATTTTAAATGAGAAATGACCAGAACTATATGTCGAATATGAAATATTAAATGTTAAATTTCTAATGACATATGGTAAACGTCGTCTGTTAAATGCTAATTGTCAATTTAAATAGCCATTTGTAAAATGTAATTTCTAATTTTTAAATGTTTAAAATAAGACCTTAAATTGCAGAAATTAAATGTTAAATTACATTATTTAAATGTCAAATGTTTAGTGTCAAATTCAAAGTAACAAATATATTATAAAGAAATCTACCATTCTTATAACTAAATAAATGTAAATTGTCAACGGTAAATTTAAAAGTGCAAAATGTCAATTCTTTATGGTCAAGTATCTAATGTGAAACCATAAATGCCAAATAAATAATTATAATAAATGTTAGATATCACTATTGATATCAAATGTCAAATGTTAAACTTCAAATGTGAAATATCATATGTCTAATGTTATTGACGTTAATTCAGTGTAATTTGTTTTTCTGTAATTATTATTTTTATTTATTTATAAAATCAGCACACAAAAAGAATTATCGCAGATTGTTTTTTTAATTCTTTACTTTTTTATATGTCTAACCAGTATTATGACGACTATAGATTTATTCTGTTAATTGATAATGTTTACTATCAAATGTTATATGTGAAATGTCAAGTAATAAATATTAAATGACAATAAATAAACAAATTGTCAATCCGGATTTTCAAACGAATGGAAAATATATTTTAGACCTATTTAATTGTGTTTTTTGTACACTCTTTCAGACCTAAATACGACAGTTGACAAATCAATGTTTATAGTCAAATGTCATATATCAAATATTAAATGTTAAATGTCAAATGTTAAATGTCAAATGTCAAATGTCAAACGTCAAATGACAAATTTCAAATGTTAAATGTCAAATGTCAAATATCAAATATCAAATGTCAAATGTCAAATGTCAAATGTCAAATTTCAAATGTCTAATGACTAATGTTAATGATTAAATATTATTATTTAGATATAAATGAATAATAAATGTTAAATATTAACTTATAACCTATAACCTCAGTTAACTATTAAAGTTATTAAACTACATCAACTGATAATTTTATTAATTGTTAATTTACATCAAAAATGTATGAATTTTGTTTTGTTTTATATCTATAATTACCTAGTTTTAATTTATTTTTGCATTTTTATTATATTTTTACATTCCTATGAACAATGTATAATACTATTGCCCGTTAATAAATAAATAAATAAATAAATAGTAATCTCTGTCAAGTTTTGTTTGTGATTGCCAAAGTAAACAAGTTTTTATCTCTACAAAATATAATAACCATCAGCTGGCTGTCAAATTTACGACATCATAAATCAATAAAATTTTTAAAAGACTTCGGGCTTGAAGTGTATTCCGCAAAAATAAAATCTCATATTTATTACAGTAGTACAGGCCGCGCAAAACCGGCCGCAATTAATTATTACGGCCGCCATCGCCGGATAACATTTAAAATATTTATCATTCATATTTAACATCCCTATCTCTATCCTTAGCAGCTCGTCGCCGCCACCCCATCATTCTTATTTTTAAGTTAATCGCCCAACCTATTCCACAAATTCACTTCCCATGTTTTATTCGGCGATGATAAACTTTTTCCCCGGCATAAAGAAAAGCGCCATAATAAAACTATTGATTGTACTCGTGAAATTCTCATGTGGGGTGGAGGAGGAGGAGGTGGAGGCGCGCGAAAGGGCGACGAAGGGTGGGCATTTCTACGATTTTACTATACGCGCTTTATAAGGCGGCCATAAAACATTTTTTTGGAATGTAATCCCATCGACGAAACCGAAACGATTCTTCTTTTATACAAATTTGTGGGGCGTGCATTATGACGGCAACGTAATTGATATTGATCTGCCATTAAACCAGACGTGCGGGTGGTCCCTTCATCCCTCCCCCCCTCTCTTTGTCATTAGGATTTTTATATTAATGCGAAAACTGCGCGAGGATTTGTTTTAAAAAAATAATTGGATTTCTGATAAATAACTAATTTTTTTAATTGAAGGATGATATTTTTAATTTCTCACGGATAATTAGTATTGATCAGGGATGGGGATTCTTTCGGATTGTTAATTATTTATAACTTCTTCCGCTTTATGATCTAAATGGATTTATTGCGGAGGAAGTTTTGTGATTAATTATTACTAGTATCTTTAAATTTAACGGAGATGACAGCTGGAAAATTCACAGTAAGTAGGTGTTATTATTTATAATTAAAGGGTTGTTAATATTTGCAGATATCAAATTATTTTTAGTTAGTAATATAGAAATATCACATGTTATTTCTCTATTACAAAATGTTTCATCACGATTTGCAATCACATTATTATGATTATTATTAGTAGCATATTTAGTTAATGGATTATTTGATGGGGTATATATGAAGGGAATAAAAATCAATAAGTGATTATTATTATTATTATTATCATTATCACGGTCCGAGAGAAACGCTCAAAGTATAAGTCAAACAATTATAATAGGGTGGCGATCCTCCGCCGCGCAATAATGGAATTATCAATCGGTAAGTTTCTTTTAATGAGTTTGAATCAGAGTTCTTATATAACGGCCGCCCCCAGCAACCTCCGATTCCCCTCCGGTCACCCCCCCCCCCTGAAAAGCGGCAACATTAAAGACATTTTAATAATAGAATTAGAGCGGCAATTAAAAATACGAAAGTGACATAATGGGCGGCCGTAAAAGAACTTGAATTGTTAATGGGGGTGAGTCCGAAAAAAAATTGATTCGATCCCGCCGAAATTATATAATAATATTATTTCATTCACTAATACCAGCCGGGTTTTAATTCGAATTTATAACCTTCAATTATTAACCCGTTAAATGCGCAATTAAAAATATTGTGTTTATAGTTGCGGTCGCGCTATTTTGTACGATTCGGGGAGGTAATTACCCGCACCCGTTTTATATATTTTTTTTTGGCTCTCGATTCGATAAAATATGCGGATTTTATATTTTCACGTGGCGCGCAACGCGATTACGTAAATCTTCCCCGGTGTATTATATTTAATATTTCATGACGTGAAAGCGGTAATAGCTTTCTATTTTTTGATATTAAATCTTTTCTCTAGATTTCCGTTTCGTTTCACTTCCTTTATCCCTTAGCGTTTATTTATATAACTTTCCATTTGATTGGATTAAATATTATTGGTGAATTCTTCAATTGTTTTAATAAGAAATCACAAACAATTTATTTTATTGCTTAAAATAACTTGATTATTTTTCGACAAACCTTCAAATTGTAATTTCCTCCACTTCTATTTCAAATGATTGCCATTTTATTTCCAGCTGAAATTCGTCAATTGTTTTAACAGAAATTTATAAAATAATTACTTTTTAGATATTTTTGAGCTGTATGATACGTTTTTTTTATTGATTATATTTTTTACAAAGCTTCAAAATGTTAATTGTATTTTTTCATTTTCTCCATTTCCATTTCAAATCATTGCTATTCTATTTCTAGCTAAAATTCGTCAATTGTTTTAACAGAAATTTATAAAATAATTACCTTTTAGATGGTTTTGAGCTGTAAGATAAATTTTCTCTATTGATTATATTTTTTACAAAGCTTCAAAATGTTAATTGCATTTTTTCATTCCCTCCACTTCTATGTCAAATGGTTGTCATTTTATTTTCAGCTAAAATTCGTCAATTGTTTTAACAGAAAATTATAAAATAATGTCGTAATAGATGATTTTGATCTTTTAGATTAATTTCCTTTATTGATTATTGTTTTACAAACCTTTAAATGGTTAATTGTATTTTTATCATTTCCTCAACTTCTATTTCAAATGATTGCCATTTTATTTCCAGCTGAAATTCGTCAATTGTTTTAACAGAAATTTATAAAATAATTACCTTTTAGATATTTTTGAACTCTAAGATAAATTTTCTCTATTGATTATATTTTTTACAAAGTTTCAAAATGTTCATTGCATTTTTTCATTTTCTCCACTTCCATTTCAAATCATTGCTACTCTATTTCCAGCTAAAATTCGTCAATTATTTTAACAGAAAATTATAAAATAATGTCGGAATAGATTATTTTGATCTTTTAGATTAATTCCCTCTATTAATTATTGTTTTACAAACCTTTAAATGATTAATGGTATTCTTCTCATTTCCTCAATTTCTATTTCAAATGATTCCCATTTTATTTCCACCTTAAATTCTTCAATTATTTCAGCAGAAAATTAAATATTGGTTACTTCTTTAACGATTTTGAGATTTTAAATTAATTTCCTTTATTAATTATTTTTTTACAAACCTTTAAATTATTAATTGCAATTTTACATTTCCTCCATTTCTATTATATATCTTCAAATAGTAAATATTTATGATTTATGAACAACAAAATTATTATTATTTAATTGTTAAACCATAAACTAGATTAATTCAGTACTTTACTTATTACATATTCGTGTAGTGTATAAAATACTGTACGTGTATATTGATTTTTAAGGATGATATATTCACTCGGCGACAGTGAGAGTGCATTTATATTTATTTATATAGTATACGAGAGGAATACGTTTTTATTGATGTTAGAATACGCAATGGAACGTAAAGTTTATGAAATGTGCGGCGTGTGGTTCGGACGGTGGCGGACAGATGGCGCTCGCTGTACCGTATCGAGGCGTAATTACGGAAGCGTCGGAAATTGTCGTGTTAATTTTAATCAATTAGTGTGTTGGTGTTGTTTAAATAATAACGATAAATTTGCGAACGCAGATTTGTCATTAAAATTCGTTTCAAAGTATGCGATTGATAAATAAAGTACGGGTGAATACAATTATTATTAAATAATCAAATTCGCTGCGAATGCGATTGATTTGTGTTTCGCTGAATACTTGATCAAATTTATTAAACAACGAGATGTATTTATTGGAAAACTGTTGTGTGTCAATATTATTACTTCCATTTATAATCTTTAAAATTTAATTATATGTTTTGTTTATTATTCGTCATTTATCATCTGTCATCTGTTACCTGTCATCTATCATTTTTCATCTACAATCTGTCATACTTTATCTGTTTTTGATCATCGTTTATGTGTCCTCTGTCATCTCACATCTAGCATATACAAAAAAAAACAATTATATACATGACATATTAGACAAGCAGTTGTTGGTAATAGGTTATGTAAATGTCAATTATTTATGAATTGACAATAAGCTAAGATTTGTTATATTATGTTATATATCACAATGCTTTTATCAACTCTTATTAATTATGTGTGATTTCTATTTATATTTTATACATCTCCAGTCATCTGACATTTGTCTTTTGACCTCTATCATCTTTTATCTGCCATCAGATATACATCTATCAACTGTGCTGTATTATTATTGGTTTGTCTACCTTTAAGAATAATTTTCACAGTGTTCTAGAATTATCTTCACGCTCTACTACATTTTTTAATCTAATTTAGTTATATTTTCATTATTTTCAAGATTTTGTATTCTGTCACCTAGTATCTCCTTCCTCTGTTTTATCATCTAACTTCTATGCCATTTATTTTCTGTGAGGCATTCTTCGTATCATATCTTATCTGCCATCTTCCATCTTTTACTTGTAATCTGTCATCTGTTATGTATCATCTGTCATTTGTAATCTGTCAGGAGCGAGCTATATTTCATCTATATTTCAAATAAAATTTGAGAAATTTTTTAAAAGTAAAACCAAGTTTAATAACTTTCACCCATGTTTTGACATCAATCATTTGTCAAATCTCAATAGTTATTTATCAATTGTGTTAATGTCTATCTCCTGAAGTTTATAGTTATCTGTTATCTGTCATCTGTGATCTGTCATCTGACATCCTAAAACTGTCATATACCAGATCTGTCAATCTGTGATATTTGTCAAATTTGTCATATCTGCCATCTGTCATATCTGTCATGTGTTATATATGTCATCTGTCATTTGTGCTTACGATGCAAATGGGTTAAACAAATAATTTTTAAAATAAATTATGTATTTTGCAAAAAGAAATCAATTCAACCTTGGACTTTCATCAGAAATATTTTTCTGTATAAATAAACAATTGCTTTTTAAAAGTAATAATAAAATTAAGAATAAAACCTAATTATCCTTAAAGTTTTATAAGCTAAAACACAGCTATTCCAAACATTTAATATTATCAAACATTTATTTTTAACTACTGCAACCATAATAAAATTATTTAAGAGTAAACAAGTGATTGTGCATTAAAATTGAACTGTAGAAGGAGGAGGGGTGTTTATTGTCGTTAGCAATAAACTACAACTATTTATTTATATATTTGATAGCGGGAATAAATCAGTGCAAACATTTCCCAAATCGGAACGTTATTTTAAGAGTTATCGCGAAAAATAGAAAAACAATTGAAGCACAATTTTTTTTAATGAATATCCGATGTGTTTGATCTTAGCAATCGTGTGGTGCAAGAATTTTCAAAATCAGACCATTATTTTAAAAGTTATCGCTATAAAAGTAAAAAAAATTGAACTACGATTTTTAGTTTTCTGTGTAAATCAAATGTATTTATTAGTGGGAATTAATGGGTGAAGGAATTTTTCAAATCGGAACGTTTTTTAGGAGTTATCGCGAAAATTAGAAAAACAATTAATTTAATTTTTTAATGAATAGCGTATATATTTGATCGTAGCAATCGTATGATGCAAGAATATCCTAAATCGGGACATCATTTTAAAAGATATTGACAAAAAACTGAACAATTGAATTAAGATTCTCAGTTTTTGACGTAAATCAAATGTATTATATAGTGACAATTATTCACTGCAAGAATTTTTAAAATAGGATCATTATTTAAAAAGATATCGCCAAAAAACTGAAAAACAATTGAGTTACGATTTTTAGTTTTTAGCGTAAATTAAATTTATTCGATAGTGGTAATTGATGGCTGAAGGAATTTTTCCATAAATCAAATTTACTCGATAGTGGCAATCATTCGATGCAAGAATTTCCCAAATCGGAGGATTATTTTAAAAAAACTGTAAAACAATTGAGCTACGATTTTTAGTTGTTTGTATAAATAAAATGTATTCGATAGTGGTAATTAATTAGTGAAAGAATTTTCCAAATCGGAACGTTATTTTAAGAGTTATCGCCAAAAATTGAAAAACAATTGAAGCACGACTTTTAGTTTTTGACATAAATGAAATGTATTCGACAGTGGCAAGCAATCGGTGCAAGAATTTCCCAAATCGGACAATTATTTTAATAGATATCACCAAAAAACTGTAAAACAATTGAAATACGATTTTTAGTTTTTAGCGTAAATTTAATGTTTTTGATAGTGACAATCAATCGGTGTAAGAATTTTCAAAATCGGACCATTATTTTAAAAGTTATCGCCATGAAAGTAAAAAACAATTGAACTACGATTTTTAGTTTTCATCGAAAATCAAATGTATTTGATAGTGGTAATTAATCGGTGAAGGAATTTTCCAAATCGGAACGTTATTTTAAGAGATATCGTCAAAAATCTAAAAACAATTGAAGCACGATTTTCATTTTTTTATGAATATCAGATGTAGTTGATCCTAAGAATCGGGTATTGTAAGAATTTTCTAATTCAGAACATTATTTTAAAAGATATCGTCAAGAAACTAAAAAACAATTGAATAGCAATTTTTAGTTTTTAGAATTTCCCAAATTAAAAGATATCGCCAAAAAAAGAACTGTAAAACAATTGAAACACGACTTTTAGTTTTTGACGTAAATGGAATGTATTCGATAGTGGCAAGCTATCGATGCAAGAATTTCCAAAATCGGAATACTATTTCAAAAGATATCGTCAAAAAACTAAAAAACAATTGAATCGCAATTTTTAGTTTTTAGAATTTCCCAAATTTAAAGATATCGCCAAAAAAACTGTAAAACAATTGAGATACGATTCTTAGTTTTTTTGTATAAATCAAATGTATTCGAAAGTGGTAATTAATTAGTGAAAGAATTTTCCAAATCGGAACGTTATTTTAAGAGTTATCGCCAAAAATTGGAAAACAATTGAACCCCGATTTTTAGTTTTTGACGTAAATGGAATGTATTCGATAGTGGCAAGCTATCGATGCAAAAATTTCCAAAATCGGAATACTATTTCAAAAGATATCGCAAAAAAAAAACTGAAAAACAATTGAAGTATGATTTTGAGTTTTTAGCGTAAATCAAAAGTTTTTGATAGTGACAATCAATCGGTGTAAGAATTTTCAAAATCGGACCATTATTTTAAAAGTGATCGCTATAAAAGTAAAAAACAATTGAATTGCGATTTTTAGTATTCAGCGTAAATCAAATGTATTTGATGTATGTATTTATTCAGTGTAAATTTGATAGCGGTAATTTATCGGTGAAGGAATTTTCGAAATCCGAAAGTTATTTTAGAAGTCATCGTCAAAAATCTAAAAACAATTGAAGCACGATTTTCATATTTTAATGAATATCAGATGTATTTGATTCTAGCAATCGTGTGATGCGAGAATTTCCAGAATCGCAACATTATTTCAAAAGATATCGCCAAAAAAAAACTGAAAAACAATTGAACCACGACTTCTAGTTTTTGACGTAAATGGAATGTATTCGATAGTGGCAAGCTATCGATGCAAAAATTTCCAAAATCGGAACACTATTTCAAAAGATATCGCAAAAAAACTGAAAAACAATTGAAGATGATTTTGAGTTTTTAGCGTAAATCAAAAGTTTTTGATAGTGACAATCAATCGGTGTAAGAATTTTCAAAATCGGACCATTATTTTAAAAGTTATCGATATAAAAGTAAAAAACAATTGAACTACGATTTTTAGTTTTCAGCATGAATTAAATGTATTTGATAGTGGTAATTAATCGGTGAAGGAATTTTCCAAATCTGAACGTTATTTTAGGAGATATCATCAAAAATCTAAAAACAATTAAAGGACGATTTTCATTTTTTATGTATATCAGATTATTTTATCCTAAGAATCGTGTATGTAAGAATTTTCTAACGCAGAACATTATTTCAAAAGATATCGCCAAAACACTCAAAAACAATTGAACCACGACTTTTCCTTTTTGGCCTAAATCAAATTATTCGATAGTGGCAATCATACGATGCAAGAATTTCCCAAATCGGACAATTATTTTAAAAGATATCGCCAAAAAAACTGTAAAACAATTGAGCTACGATTTTTAGTTTTTTGCATAAATCAAATGTATTTGATAGTGGCAATTAATCAGTGAAAGAATTTTCCAAATCGGAACGTTATTTTAAGAGTTATCGCCAAAAATTGAAAAACAATTGAACCACTAATTTTAGTTTTTGACGTAAATAAAATGTATTCGATAGTAGCAATCAATCTGTGTAAGAATTTCCAAAATCGGAACACTATTTCAAAAGATATCGCGAAAAAACTGAAAAACAATTGAACTACGATTTTTAGTTTTTAGCGTAAATCAAATGTTTTTGATAGTGACCATCAATCGGTGAAGGAATTTTCGAAATCCGAAAGTTATTTTAGAAGTCATCGTCACAAATCTAAAAACAATTGAAGCACGATTTTCATATTTTAATGAATATCAGATGTATTTGAATCTAGCAATCGTGTGATGCAAGAATTTCCAAAATCAGAATACTATTTCAAAAGATATCGCAAAAAAAAACTGAATAACAATTGAAATACGACTTTTTTAGTTTTTAGCGTAAATCAAATGTTTTTAATAATGACAATCAATCGGTGTAAGAATTTTCAATATCGGACCATTATTTTAAAAGTTATCGCTATAAAAGTAAAAAACAATTGAACTACGATTTTTAGTTTTCAGCGAAAATCAAATGTATTTGATAGTGGTAATTAATCGGTGAAGGAATTTTCCAAATCTGAACGTTATTTTAGGAGATATCGTCAAAAATCTAAAAACAATTTAAGCACATTTTTTATTTTTTTATGTACATCAGATTTATTGGATCCTAAGAATCGTGTAATGTAAGAATTTTCTAACTCAGAACATTATTTCAAAAGATATCGTAAAAAAACTAAAAAAGAATTGAATCGCAATTTTTAGTTTTTAGAATTTCCCAAATTTAAAGATATCGCCAAAAAAACTGTAAAACAATTGAGATACGATTTTTAGTTTTTTTTGCATAAATCAAATGTATTCAAATGTGGTAATTAATTAGAGAAATAATTTTTCAAATCGGAACGTTATTTTAAGAGTTATTGCCAAAAATAGAAAAACAATTGAACCACGACTTTTAGTTTTTGGCGTAAATAAAATGTATTCGATAGTGGCAATCAATAGGTGCAAGAATTTCCAAAATCGGAACACTATTTTAAAAGATATCGCAAAAAAAAACTGAAAAACAATTGAGTACGATTTTTAGTTTTTAGCGTAAATTAAATGAGAGAATTTTTTTAAGAATAACTCGTTATTTCAAAAGGCATCGTCAAAAAACTAATAAAAAAAACAATTGAATCACGACTTTTAGTTTTTATAATTTCCAAAATCGGACCATTATTTTCAAAGATATCGCCAAAAAACTGAAAAACAACTGAGTTACGATTTTTAGTTTTTAGCGTAAATCAAATTTATTCGATAGTGGTAAATAATTTTCTAAATAGGAACTTTATTTTAGGAGTTAACGCCAAAAATCTAAAAACAATTGAAGCACGATTTTCATATTTTGATGAATATCAGATGTATTTGATTCTAATAATCGTGTGATGCGAGAATTTCCAAAATCGTAGCATTATTTCAAAAGGTAGCGCCAAAAAACTCAAAAACAATTGAACCATGACTTTTAGTTCTTGGTTGAAAGCAAATGTATTCGATAGTGGCAATCATTCGACTTTTAGTTTTGTTCATAAATCAAAAGTATTAGATAGTGCAATCATTCGATGCAAGAATTTCCAAAATCGGAACACTATTTCAAAAGATATCGCAAAAAACTGAAAAACAATTGAACTACGATTTTTAGTTTTTAGCGTAAATCAAATGTTTTTGATAATGACAATCTATCGGTGTACGAATTTTCAAAATCTGACCATTCTCTTAAAAGTTATCGTTATAAAAGTAAAAAACAATTGAACTACGATTTTTAGTTTTTAGCATAAATCAAACATATTTGATATTGGTAATTAATCGGTGAAGGAATTTTCCAAATCGGAACGTTATTTTAAGAGTTATCACCAAAACTAGAAAAAAAAAAATGAAAAACGTTGATTATTTATTTAAATAAGTCGTTATGTTCTTTTTTGTTCTACTGTAGTTTTTAATTATTTATATTGTAATTGTTATTTGAATCAACAATTGTAGATCAAATGGCATCCGTTAATAAACATTATAATTATTATCTGTCAGCTGTCATATCTGTAATCTGTCATATCTATCACCTTTTATCTGTCATTTTTGTCATCTGACATATCTGTCATCTATCATATTTTTCATCTATCATATCATATATGTCATCTATCATTTCCAACACGATCACTCATTTTGCCATATCAGTCAAATCTGTAATATCTGTCATATCTGTCATATCTGTCATATCTGTCATATCTGTCATATCTGTCATATCTGTCATATCTGTCATATCTGTCATATCTGTCATATCTGTCATATCTGTCATATCTGTCATATCTGTCATATCTGTCATATCTGTCATATCTGTCATATCTGTCATATCTGTCATATCTGTCATATCTGTCATATCTGTCATATCTGTCATATCTGTCATATCTGTCATATCTGTCATATCTGTCATATCTGTCATATCTGGCATCTGTCATCTGTCATTGTAATTGTAAGTACTTCTAATCTTCAAATTTTTAGGTGACCTAGACGATGACCTAAAAATCTTTCTTTAAGTAGTGTGATGGTTAACTATCTTTTTTTTAATTAGTCAGTTTATGAGCTTAAGAAAATAGTGTAGAAAATGTTTCTAATTATTTTTTAAATTAAATTAATAAGTAAAATTTTTACGTGACCTAGACGATTTACAAATAATTTGGCGATAACTTATTGTGAGATTTTAAAGCTTTAGAAATCTTATTTATAAGTCTTTAAAATATTAATTGGTGAAGTTGAATTATTAAATAATTTTTTCAACATTAACAATTAACCTTAAATGTTTACATGACCTAGACTAGATGATAAGTAAAGGGATTTTAAAACAATATGTATCTTTTTGATTCGGTTTTCATGAGCTTAATGAAATGATATACTTTAATTGTTTTCATGTAAATAAAAATCTTAAATTTTCAATTTAAATGGAATAACATCTTTGAAGAAGAAAGGTGAATTCTTACGTGACCTAGACGACCTACTTAAAATTTCTTGCGAACTAGTGGAGCAATTTTGAAATTTTACCTATTTTTAACGTGTACTTAAGTTTTTTTATTGAAAAAAAAGTAATGCAAAATTTTTAGTTGAAATAAAAATAATGAATTTTTTTATTTCCTAAGGTATTTAAAAGATAATTTATTAGTTTTTAAAAGTGAAATAAATTTATTTCTTAGGAAAAAAATGTTTTTTAACAAATTTAATGTGTCATTTTAATGAAACGACACATTAAATTTGTTTTTGGGTGACCTAAATAATTATCCAATCGTTTCTCGTAAACTAGTGAAGTATTTTTACAATTAAAATAATTTCTAGGTCACGTGACCAACCAAGAAATTTTCGCAGACTAGCTAAGGTGTTTCAGCACTTGTTCTAAATAATTGAGGGTAGATATTTTATTATTATTATAGGGAGGGGCTGAGGAAAGGGATGTTATTTTTAGATTATTGCATGACCAACTAAAAATATTTTAAAAACGTAGTTTTGTAGAAAAAAATAATTAATTTTTCTGTTTATATGGATAATTATATAGATAGTTAATTATCTAGATCACCTTTATAAGATTTTTGTCATTTGATCATCTAGGTCAATCAAAACTAAATATTTTAGTAGATTTTATTTTTTTTATCGTGACCTATAATCATATAACAAAAATCTTGTGAATGTGACCTAGATGATTAACAAAAAATGTGGAAGTATATTTATATATCACCTTTTTATGAATTTCTGCACTTTTTATGTAGTTGTTGTCAACCAATAAAATTAAATAGGTCATTTGGTGATTCTTAAGCTTGAACTTATTTAGCTTAAAATTTCCATATCAATATTTTTTCGCTGTAAAATTAAGAAAAAAAATGTTTTTGTTAAATAAAACCTACAAAGGGCGAAACGATAGTAGGAAATTTTGCTACATATTATATATATGCTTAAATATATATTATACAACAAATTGAGGTATGAGGAATTAAAAGGGTTTTTTTCAACTGAAGATATCTACTGCAACTTAATTTAATGAAATATATATATTTAGCATGATTATTTCGTCAAATTACATTTATTTATAACACATATAACACAGAGAAATGCCGGACTTAATAAGATTAAAAGTTTACGAGTAATAAATCTCCGAGCCCACTTACTTTCAGCCCCTCGCAAGTTATGTACTCGTATAATATTACAAATGGCATTATAAAATATTATAGAGCGTCAGTACTTTGCTCGAATGCAGTTTCTTATTTTAACACCACGCGTGAATATGAAAAGCACTTTAGCATAATGTACGGCCTTCTTTCTTCCTCGCTCAATTTTTTTTGTCTGCTCCGCAACGGAATGTATTGCACGGTGATCATTTATAAATTTCGATTAAAACAATATACGCCATAGATGGACTGTAAAACACCGACGTAATTTGCATGTGTAAATTTATCGATCCACCCTTTTTCCGGTGATACGTCCAGGATTTTTGCATAATGTATGCAATCGACGTGAATGAGGCTAAAATCATAATGGGTGTGAATTTGTGAATGTACAGATCTCTATTTTAATGCATGACGTTATATACAAGTAATCGCGTATACTTGAAGACAGTTATCGTTAATAAATAAGATGATAATAATTGTAATAATAATTTTTTTCATGAAATCTTTAGAATAAAGCAAGAAGTACCGCAATGACCAAACAAACAAATTCACAGGAAAGATACCAACATTGTAAAAATGAAAAAGACGCGCCAAATTCAAACATTGATGAACGCAGTGTAGAAATGTGAACGTATTTTTCTACACTTTATTTCCATTTGTTCGTTAGATTTCCCTGTAATCATAGCTTTATTTCTTCTGCGTCTTCTTTCCACTGCAGTGGATTTGTCGGCAGTGTGATTCCTGTAGTTGGCGTTAAAATAATCTTCTCCGGGGTGTGAGATAATGTGACTAAAATGTGGGTTTTTCTACTCTAGTAGATACGATTTTACTATAAGCAGCCTGATGAACATCCACGGTTTGCAAGGATTGCAGATTTGCAAGAATTGCAGATTAATTCACTGGATCTCTAGATTTGGTTCATGTCTTTGTTGGACTTCATTTCTTGATATCTTTTTTTGGGTCATTAATATTAGAAGAGGTTAATGTTCTAACTTAATTATCCTTTTCGATTGTAACAGTATTTTAATTGTAAACCGGCCCATTAAGTATGTTAACTTCATGTTTTAAATCCTTTATTTTCTTTTTCATCTCTAGTACTAGTTGAAGGCAGATTCGTTGCATCCTTTGCTTCTCACAATGGTGACAATATTAGGACTCCAAATTTGTCTTCGTTTATTATGCACGATGAACGGTAATCGTTAGCACAAATCGCACAGGTTGACAACTCATAGGCTGAGGATATCGGTAAGTGACAACTAAAACATATCTTATTCTCAGTTATCTCGGTAATTATTTTCAGGTGCTATAGGTCATCTATTATTTATCTATCATCTGTCATTAGAGACGTCAGATAATAGATAATACAGATATCATCTCCAATTGATCAATAATTATGTCATCTGTTTAGTTTAATATGTTATAGTTTATCTAACGTCTCTAATAACAGATGGTAGACAACATATGACATATGACAGATGACATATAACTCCATAACATATTGAAATAAACGTTTATTGTTGAATACTGTAACATGTTTCGTATCTGCCTGATGAAGCCACTGTGTGGCGAAACATGTTGCAGTGTTCAACAATAAATATGAAACCCTTCCAATATACCCGATGCCTTAAATGGTGTTACATATCATATGTCATTTGTCATCTGTTATCTTTAATGGCGATTGATTATATCTGTCAGCTGTTATTTGTCATGCCTTGACGTCAGATAAAAGATTATATTTGATAATATAAAATAGGTTTCATAACTGGTGATTTGTTCTAGATATCATCATGTTATTTGTCATCTGTTATATATCATCTATCACAAGAGGTGTCAGATGAGTAATTAAAGATGAAAGATTAGATCTGCCATAATTTTTTATATGTTTTTTTAATGTCATTTCTTTTTGTATGCCTTATGAAAGAAATAAGACCAAAGATAAGAAAGGTAAATTAATTATTACTTGTCATATGTCATATATAATCTGTCAATTATTCTCTGTCATCTGTCATTTGCCATTTGATATAAATCATCTATAATTTTTAATTCGTCTGTTTTCTACCGTTCGTCATTCGAGACGAAAGATAAGAAATAACATATGACAATAAACAAACGTTATAATAGTTGATTGATTACAGATGATATCTATTTTATATTATCTGTCATTTGTTAGATACTATCTATTATTTGTTATTCGTCATTTGTTACCTGTTATTAGAAACGAGAGGTAAAAGACAATATCTGACCTGATATCTTGAGCGGTTTTACATGTCGTTTGTCATCTGTCATATGTCATCTATAATGAGAGATGACCAGTGTACCATGGAATTATATTATGACTTATAATAGATTCCATAACTGGCGGTTGATTACAGATGACATCTGTTTGTGATGTCATCTGTCATCTTTTATGATATCTTTTATTTGTCATCTTTCTTCTGAGACAAGAAATTTCAGATAAGAAACTATTTTGACGTATAAAACATGTCATAAAAGATGATTAATTACAACTAGCGTCATCTGTCATCTTTTATGACAACTAATATACAAAATATGATCTTTTATTTAGCATGAGATAATCGATATTTGACATTGACATACAAATAGAAGGCCAGATCATAATTGCTAATTTAATACAGATATCATTATGTTATTAAAGAAAAAATTAACGTTTCAAAATAGAACAAAAAATATTAAAGAAACTGGAAAAGAAGTTCTAGAAACTTGAAAGATCTATTAATCTTTAAAGAAAATGATTATAATACGGCAGATAATTTTCTAGATCATGCGCTCAACTAAATTTGCAAAAAGCAAAATCTATAAAATAATCAGTATGTGCAAGAGGATATTTGCACCCTCAGCATGATGGAAAAGTAAGGCTTTGAATGGAAGAACACAATTTGTGATTGTGCTTCTTTCGCCCAAAATTTGACTTATGTTATTTTAAAATTGATTTGTTATATATCTAATTTTCAACAAAGAAGACAAAAGATACATAAATAAATAAATGTACAATAAATAAAACCCTAGAAAATTCTAGAAATTTTTAAGAAAATGTTTGCAAGCTACAAGTGACATTTCTGGAAAAATTCGGGCGAGGTAAGAAAGCTGGAGAAAAAATTGTTAAAGATTGTTAAGAATATTTTTTCCTTAGAACTATATCAATTTAATTGACTTCTTCATCAAACATGTTATTATTCCATTTAAATTGATAATGTAAAATGTTTATTTACAAGAAGACAATTTAAGTGTAACATTGTTTTTAAAGTACTTATCGTCTAGTCTAGGTCATATAAAAAATTAAAGTTAATTCTTAATGCTCAAGAAAATAATTTAATAATTTAACTACACCTGTTTCTTAATATTATAAAGACTTATAAATAAGATATCTAAAGCTTTAAAATTTCACAATTAGTTTTCGAAAAATTTTAGTTCTTAATTTAAAAAATATATACACAATTTTCTTAAATTCTTAAAGGCTAATAAAAAAGATAAAGAAACTAATCAACGAAAGATTTTTAGGTCATCGTCTAGGTCACATAAAAATTTGAAAATTAGGAGTATTTTGATACTGCACTTGAAATTACGCAAACATTCTTTTCTCATCATAGATGATAGATGATAGATGACTAATGAAAGATGACATGTGACACATATGACAGATATGACAGATATGACAGATATGACAGATATGACAGATATGACATATATTACAGATATGACAGATATAACAGATATGACAAAAGTTTCTGGAAATTTCTAGGTAAGTGAATAAACAGTTTATTCAATACTTCACTTGTTTATTAACTTGTGAGCAAAATGTACATTTAACAATTAATAAACAAATGAAGTGAGGAAGTGAGGTTATTTTCATTAAGTGCTTGTAGTTAGAAGAGGAAAATTCTAGGAGCATTGAAAAAGTTCTAAGAACCTGCACAAAAAATGCTAAAAATTCAAGAAGAACCTTTGAAGAAAACTTAAAAAAAAGAAAGAAAATATAAAAAATTGCTCGAATCTTTAAACAAGCTCTCATAATCTTTGAAAAATCAAAAACTTTTAATTAAATTACTTTGAAATTCTATAATTTTGAAGAAAATTCTTGCATTTTGGAAACCTGGAAATGAAATTACTGAATAATTCCAAAACCTAGGAAGAGAATTCAAAACCTGAAGAAGAAATTATTGGAAAGGTGTTATTAAAAAAGTTCTAAAAATCTTGAAGAAAAATTGACAGATATGACAGATATGACAGATATAACAGATATGACAGATATGACAAATTACGGACAGAGGACAGATAACAGATGACAAATAACAGATGACAGCAGACAGATGAGAGTTGACAGTTGACAGATGACAGATGACTAAGACAATCCCTCAAAAACAGAAGACACACCTTGTCCCATAAAATGAAAGACAAAAGATATTATATAACAAATGCCAGACGATAGATAATAGATAATAGCTAACAGATTATAGATGATAGATGGAAGATCACAGATGATAAATGACAGGTGACTGATATTTTTTTAACATGAAAAACTTTAGACTCCAAAATGATTTTGCAATTTTTAAATTTGATAAAATGTTACTTGTAGAAATTCTCCTACCTACTAATGACAGATGACAGATGGCAAACGACAGATGACAGAAGATAGACGGCAGAAAATAGATAACAGAGGCCGAAGATTTTACAAAAAAATCATACATTGTTATATATAATAAAAAATAACAGATATCATATTCAAATGCCAAATAGTAGAAAATATGTGATATATAACAGATTATAAATGGCAGATGAGAGTTGAGAAATGACATATGACAGATGACAGAAGATAAAATTCCAAAGACAGAAGACAAAAGAGAAAAATACAGAAAATATGACCAAAGGCAAATGACAGATGACGGAAAACAAATGACAGAAGACTTATAAAAGACAATATAGACAGAAAACCGAAGCCAGAAAACAAAAGAAAAAAGACTGAAGATATAAGACGGATGAGGGCTTACAGATTATAGATAAGAGATGACAGATAACACTTCAACTGTTTTGAATGAGATTATTTTTTTTTTAATTTTAAGGATGAACAACAAATGACAATTAAAGATGATATTAAACAGAAGACAGAAAGGGAAACCAGACAATAGAGGAAAAGAAAATGTATAACAAAAGATAAAACAAACGTCAAATGACAAAAGACAAAAGACAAAACGAAAACTAAAAAATTTCAATTATTCAAGATTAGATTAGTAAATTTTTGTTTTTATTTTAACTGACTCTAACTTACATTATTCTAATATTAGTTAAATCTACCTATTCATAACAGATGAGTACTGGCAGATGGCAGATTACAGATAATGAATGAAAGAGGATGACAAAGAGATACAGATGACAGATGACAGATATTTTTTTAACATAAAAAAGTCAAAACTCCAAAATGATTTTTCAATCCTTAAAGTTATTAAATTTTTAACTCCTCTAATTTACCCTTTAAATGACAGGTGATGGATGACTGATGATTGATGACAAATGACATAGATGACATGCAATATAATAAGAATTTAAAGTGACCGTAGAAATAATTCTGAAAGAATGACAATCTTTTTTGAATGTGTAAAATTTAAAAACTCTACAAATCCTCAAGTTTCTTTAAATTCCTATTACTAAATATTGTTCTAAACCGCTTGCTTTGATTTATTTTAAATTATACATGATAAATGCCAGATCATCGATGATAGATAACAGATGATTAGAAAAGATAAATGACAAATGAGATATAACATGTAACTGACAAGATAATAAGTAATTAAATAAAATGACATTAGTTTTAAACATTTTAGAAATATTTGAACATTTTCGCAAATTACTCGAAAAACTCCGGCGAAGTAAGAAATCTGGAGAAAACATGATTAAATATATCTAAAAACCTTGAGAGAAGTTCCAAAAATTATAAAAAAATGATATGAATCTCGAAAAGGTACTGATTATTGATAAATTGAAAGAATCTCTAGAATACAGAATGAATAATTAGTGCAACATTCTAGGAGCCTCGAAGAAAGTTCTAATGAAATTGTTGAATGATTTCTAAAACCTGGAAATTTTTAGGTAAGTGAACAAACAGTTTATTTCTTACTTCATTTGTTTATTACCTTGTGAACTGAATGTACATTTAACAATTAATAAACAAGTGAAGTAAAGAATAAACTATAGTGTAATTTTCATTAAGTACTTGAAGCTAGAAGAGGAAAATTCTAGGAGCATTGAAAAAGGTTCTAAGAACCTGCACAAAAAATGCTAATAATTCAAGAACCTTTGAAGACTCTCAAAATTTAAAAAAAAATCTTTGAAAAATCAAAAACTTTAAATTAAATTACTTTGAAATTGTATAATTTTGAAGAAAATTCTTGCATTTTGGAAAGCTGAATAATTCTAAAACCTAGAAAAAGAGTTTAAAACTTGAAGAAGAAATTACTGGTAAGGTGTTATTAAAAAAAGTTGTAAAACTCTTAAAGAAAAATTATTGTTCAAATAAGTGCTTGAAGCTGGAAGGAGACATTGCAGGAAAATTGTAGGAGCATTGAAGAAAGCTCTAAGAACTTGGACAAGAAATTGCTGAATATTAAAAATAAAAACCTTTGAAGAAAATTAAGGTAATTTTAAAAATAAATATTCGAAGTATAAAAAATAGCTGAAAAATTGCAAAATCCTTAAGAAAAGTTCATGAAACCTAAAAAAAACTCCCGAAATATTAGAAACCTATAAAACCCATTAAAAGAAAAATTACCTTGAAATTCTATAATTTTGAAAGAAAATTCTTGCAATTTGGAACAGAAATTTCTAAAAAGAGGTCGAGTATATAAAACAGTAAATACTGAAATACTTGAAACACGTGAAAAGGAAATTTCTGGAAAACTTTAGAACCCTCAAAGAAAGTTCCATAAATCCGAACGAGAAATAAATAAAAACCTCTAGGAACCAAGAAGTAGGTTTTATTTAACTTGGATCATAAATTATTGAATATTATAGGAAGCTCGAGAAAAGTTTTGATAGCGTAGAGGAAAAATATTGAGAAACATTCAATTACATCCTAGAAAAATTCTTCAAATAACCAGCTTATTATGCGTGGAGATCTAAACATTGATTACTTATCAAATACTGCAGATTTTAAATTAATATGCACACTAGATGAACCAAGTCGCATTCAAATTTCAGATAGATGGGTTGCAAAAACACAAATCGACTACATAGTCACTAATATGAAGAAAATTGTAGAGGCTCACAAGAAAATTCCTAAAAATTGGAACGAAAGTTACTGGAAAGTTGCAGAAGTCTATACGAAAAGGAAACTGAAGAAAATTCTAGAACCCTCTAGGAAAATTCTTGATAAACTGAAGAAACTTTCTTAAAAATTCTAGAAATCTACAAAGAATTCTTTAGTAAAGTTCTTCAAAAATGTGATCAAAATTTCTAAGAATTTCTTGAAATCTACAAAAAAATATTGAGGAATATTTTAGAAAAATGGAATGAAAAAAAGGTTCTACAAACCAACAAAAATAACTGAAGAAAAACTTTCTAGAAGTCTCTAAGTAAATTCCTTAAAAACTGAATTAAACTTTCTAAACATCTAGAAATCTACAAAAAAAACTGATAAAATTTTATGAAAGTTACTAAAAATATCTAAAATATACAAAAAAAATTGAGGATAATTCTAGAAGCACATAAGGAAATTTAAAAAAAAATGGAATGAAACATACTCGAAAGTTTTACAAAAAAAAACTGAAGAAAATATCTGAATTATTGAATCAAACTTTCTAAAAATTCTAGAAATCTACAAAATTCAAGAACGCTTTAGAAAGTTTCTTCAAAAATGCAATGAAAGTTGCTGAATATTTCTAGAAATTTACACAAATATTGATTAAAATTCTAGAGGCTCATAAGAAAATTCTTGAAAAATGGAATTAAAAAGAAGTTCTACAAACCTACAAAAAACTGAAGTCTCTAAGAAAATTCCTGAAAAACTGAATGAAACTTCTAAAAATCTATAAAAAAATTAGGAAAATTCTTGGTCATAAAATGTAATAAAAGTTACCAAAACGATCTAAAAATCTACAAAACAATTTAAGGAAAATTCTAGAGGCAAATAATAAAATTCTTAAAAAATGGAATGAAACTTACTGGAAACTTCTAGAAATATATAAAAGAAAATTCTAGATATCTTTAGGAAAATTTCTAAACAACTGATTGACACTTTCTGAAAAAAATTCTAGATATCTACAAAATTCAAGAACCCTTCAAAAAAATTCTTCAATAATGTTATGAAAGTTTCTGAATTTTTGAAAATTATTTAAAAAGATTTTAGAGGCCGATAAGGAAATTCTTGAAAAATTGAATGACGAAAAGTTTTACAAACCTTAAAAAAAACTGAAGAAAATTCTAGAAGTACAAGAAAATTTCTGAAAAACTTAATGAAACTTCCTGAAAAATTCTAGAAATCCAACAAGCATTTTTTTAGATTTTAAACAAAAATTCGGCCAATAGGGGGTTAATTTAAAGTTTAGTTACAGTAAACACACTCTGTGATTAAGTAAGTTAATAAATGAATAAATGGACACAATTAATTATTACGTTAGGTGTAAATAAAAGAAATAAATACCTGAATGAATTAATGAAAATAATATCAAGATTTAAGGTGTTACAAATGTACAAATCAATTGAAATTATAATAACAATAAAAGAAAACAATCTTATAATAACTTTTTTCATTCTTATAGTATACGCTGAATTTATTTTCAACACCGTGTTTCACAGGGGTTTCACACCGTTTCACGTAACACAAAAGCGATTATGTTGTAAGTTATAAAATGCACTACACGGAATACATTTAATAGCTGGGGAATAAAAAAAAAATAGGAGAGTCTACTCGCCCGTTATTCCCCACAGTATTTAGAAAGTGGTTTTCCGTTTCACTTTCCAATCCCTCAGTCATTTCTGGATTCGGTGGAACAAAGTATATTGAGGTCTGATATTCCCTTTTCCTATCGTCCCAAATTGCTCGAGGAAAAAAAAAAGAGTGCGTTCTATTTGTGTGTATGTATGTATATATGTGTGGTGTGTGTAAGTGTGTATATGCGTATTTTTCCATCCAAGCCGTATTAAAAATTACACCCTGTTTGATATACGACGTGTTTAATTAGTTTATTGTAAATATCGGCGGTGCGTAAAATTTGAATTCAAATAGACGTGTGTGTGCGCGATGTATAATATTTGTTGTTTTGAACTACATTAAATTATAAATATAATATTAATTAGCTTGAATTTTAAATTGGATGTATTGAAATCATAATATTACCAGCATTTATTTTACGTTAGTCGTGATACTTATGTATATCTCATATGTAGACTATTAGTATAATTTTAAAATCTAAATGATCTACGTTTATTTATATTTAAGTTTATTGTTAATTAGACTTTTAGAGTATTTTAATGTGTCACGTTAAAGGGGAAGTGTTTCTATTGTTTATTTCTTCGCGCTAAATATCCTATCGACTGCGTCAAAAAAATCAGTATATATCCTATCGACTGCGTCAAAAATTTAGGTATCCTACCGACTGCGCTGAAAATATATATCTTTTAATGCCGTTATTTTGGAGACCGTATGTGTATAAATAAACTACTACTATTTTTTTATATATAAACACTGATCACTCAGAGGGAATTCTTAAATGAAGTATTGTTCTATATAAATATTGTTTACTTGTTTTTATAAATCACATAATGGCTATAACTAATCTAACTTAAAACATTAGAGTTCATTATAGAGTAATTTAAGATAGTGAGGTGCCGGAAGAGGTTATAGGTGGACGGAATTGAGAGTCACTTCGCTCACAAATAAATGTCCATAAAATATTGGACGCGTCGGTGTCTCGGACGTCCAGATATAAGAACAGGGGAACGGAGCGGGTGTGGCGGAGGGCTTCTAGGGGTGGTGGTGAGGGGTTTGCAGGAGGGTGTAGGGCGAACGGAAGATTTTAATCTTAGAGCTGTCACATTGAATCGAAGGAAGCGACACCAGCGCGTTGTCCGCTTGGAACCAATCGCAGGTCCGCCAATCAATTAGGTCTGCGAAGGCAGCGGCGGAGTGCTTTCCTTCCTTCCTCGCAGATTTAATTAAGACTTTGGGCACAGTAACGGCCGATCCCCGACGCCCGATAGCACAGCTAATCACGGTCCTTTACGCTTCTGTCCCTCTATCCTTCCATCATTCCGTCTCTCTGGCCCCCGCGCACACATCTGACAGACCCACTGTCACTATCTCTGTCGACGCTGACAGATTAAAACTACACTTTTATTCATCGAGCCCCATTCTACGCCGCCCTCTTAACACTCGGCATCAATATGCGCCCTGCCGGCTTCCATCGAATCATATAAATAACCATCAGTATCCGCTCCAAACTTCATTACGTGCGTTCGTCACCGCTGACGGAAGCTTTTTAAAATCCGTATGAAGAAGACGGATGGGGAAACGATCTCCACAGATCAATTCCCAATCGAAATCGATGGGAATATACACATAGAGAGGCCATCCGCAACGATATGACCCGCATATTTTACGGACCGATAAATAAATGCACTCCGCCGACGGTATACTAACCGTTGCTCACCCCCTAATTATTTTATATTTCAAATAAACTGCAATATCGAGTGTTATTATATGGGGTGCCATTCTAATAAATCGGGATCGGGATGGGCAATAACCGCGGCCGCAGCCATTCCGCGAATCTGCCGCTGCTGAAATATCGTGCGACCTTTACTCCGACGGTCTTATCGTAAAAGACGGACGGCATATAATTGAATAAAGGGCTGACTCTACTGACGGCATACATCAGTGCCTGCGCTCTTCTTTCTAATCCCCTCTGATGGACGCCGTATCTATAGATATTCATAAATCCGGACTATTTCCACTATATAGCCGGCTCAAATATTTCCACAAAAAACGCCCTTAGCGATCGAAATAATTCTGCATTTAAAGAAACTCCAAAAGTTATCAGTATCTAAACTTGATCAATTATAACTTGAAAATTAAAATATCTAGAAGTTAAATTGCTGAAGAGTTGTATAAACTAAAAGCAGAAGAAAGTCGTCAGTGTGAGTTGTTTATATAAAGGGTGGGCCATCGCAAGGAATATTTTTTAAATCTTAATAAAACACAAATGGTTAGATGGAATTTCATGATCTTTTATTTTGTAGCCAAGAGTATCCGGTTATACATAGAATATGACATCAGTTAAATGGCTGCCACGGCTGGCCTTACAATAGTCCATTCCCTCGACCCATTTTTTCAGAATATTTTCCAACGTCTGCGGCTCTATTTCAGCAATGCCATTTTAGCTATTGACTTTAAGATCGTCAATCGTTACTGGATCGTTGGTATAACAATGTTCTTTAACGGCACCCCAGATATAAAAGTCAAATCGCAGCTCCTTGCTGGCCAATTCACATCTCCACGACGGCTGATTATACGATTTTCGAACATTGACCGCAATAAGTCGATAGTTCCGTTACTAGTGTGGCATGTCGCCCCATCTTGTTGTAACCAGATTTTTCTCACATCCAAACCAGCAATTTGCTCCCAAAAAAGTTTGCTATCTTGGTCCTATAGCGGTTTCCGTTGACCGTTTCGCCAGATTCAAAGAAAAATGGGCCGATATTGCCGCAGGCCCATAATCTGCACCATACAGTCACTCGTTCGGGAAGCATTGGCTGCTCAACCATCACGTGTGGGTTTTCCGATGCACAAATCCTGCAGTTTTGCTTGTTTACATAGTCCCCGAGGTGAAAATGCCCTTCATCAGAAAAGATAATTTTTCGCCAAAATTCACCATCGGCTTCTATCTGCTCTAAGGCCTAATTAGCGAAGTTGTATCGAAATGGATGGTCAACTCTCTTCAACTGCTGAGTTATTTGGACTTTATAGGCGAATAAACCGATGTCTTAATACAAAATACGCCTCATGGTAGTGCGACTAATGTTCAATTGGTGAGAGCGATGACGAGTCTATGTTCTCGGATTGGCTTGAACACTCCGGGCTACAGCAGCAATATTCTCTGCAATAGATTAATTACATTCAAAGTAAATTTTTAACATTTCCCAACGTTCATCAAGTGTATAGCGTGCCATTTCGTTAAACGGATGTTGTATACTGAAGAACTGTCATACATCAGATGTCAAATATCATGACAGTAAAAATAAAGTGGTAGGTTAAAAAGATTCCAAGAGATGGCTCACCCTTTAGATGCTTAAAACTATAGTCGATGAATAAATCCCGCGTTTGATATTAACAAAGCACAGGTTTGTTTATCATTTGATTAAGTTCCTCATTCGACTTCCTTTTTATTCCATTAAGGATCTTAAAAATGCAATAATCTGGGCCATGTTTTTGCATACATCTTCTACCATTGTCCAGTTTAGTGACAGTTTCTGTCATTAGCAAGACAAAGTTTAGGTTTAGCTGGAAACTTGGACTGTTTTAAAACTTGTATCTAGGAACAGACTCCAAAGCACCTCAACATTTCTGGTCCTAATTTCACACTAACTCTAAATCTAAATGAAGATATTGAATAGTAATAAAGAGAATGGTTGCGACCGTTACTACGTGGTAATCCATACTTACACTAAATTGAAAATCTCACTATGTTTTAATCACAAATAATTATTGTAAAAATATTATATAACGTGTAGGCACAATTATATAAATCTAAACAATCCAGCACCAGAATAGTAAGCAAATTAGTTATTTGCTTTTGAAGCACGTGAAGATTTCAAGTTTGTTATTGAGACATTCAATCATTTAAGATTAGATAATTTTAAGGAAATTTAAAAAAAAATTAGGACCTTGGCACGTAATTGCTAAAAACTCTAAAACTTTGTAAGAAAATTTAAAATGTCTGGAAGGAAAATGACTAAACATTTTGGAAACATTGACAAAAAAGTGGTGAATAAATGTAGATCCTTGGAAAATACACAATATCTGGAAGTAAAATTACTGAAAAGTCTTAGAAACCTAGAAAAGAAAAAACTGGAGAATTCTTATGAACTTTTGAAGAAGATTAATAAATTAAGGAAGTATTTTTTTAACTATTTACAAACTTTCCTTTGTATAAATGAAACACTTTGTAACTTTGTTTGTATAAACTATTTATTTTCTGTTTACTATAGTTTCTGCATCTCAATGTGCCATTATCAAAACATACAATGAGTTAAACTACAATTACAGGTATATATATATATATATAGAAACAAAATTTAACAAACAGCTGTGAAAATTGGAGTGTACATCAGGTCAATCTGGTCGTTAATTAGGGGTATTCCCGGATTAGCGCGTGCCTTGTGAATTTCAATTGATTCTAGGAGATTATGGAGAGTACATCCTCGCCAAAAGAATGATTCTCCTCAATTAAATGTTTTGCAAACGTTGATTTTTCCATTTGTTTTAGGCGAAAAGAGCGCAGATGTTCTTTTAACCTGATACTAAAATTCCGACCAGATTGTCCTATGTACACACCTTGACATTGTTGACATGTTAACTTATAAATACCGGATTTGCTAAAACTATCTCTTGTGGTTTTCGGATTGAAAATTAAATTTCTAATTTTCGAACTGGGTTTTAATGCTGCTGTGATGTTGTGTTTTTTAAGGATATTCTTAATTTTTAGGCTAGCATTTCCAAAATATGTTAGAGGTATATATTTTGTATTAGCTGGTGTTAGGTCGCCTCCAAATAATATTGTCCTGAATTTTCCCCGTTCGTGTTTCTTTAATATTTTGTTAATAATGTTGCCATTGTATCCATTATTTATTGCAATACTTTTTATTACGGAAATTTCATTTTTTCTTGCAATGTCCGACAAGGGCAAACTCAATGCTCTGTGAATCATCGAATTGAACGCAGCCATTTTATGTTTATGAGGATGTCTGGAATGGTTAGGGATAACGGTGTCGGTAAAGGATGGTTTTCTATATATATCAAATAAGAAATTGTTGTTAGTTTTGGTAATGGATAAATCTAAATATTTAATATTGTTATTAGTTTCTGACTCTACGGTGAATTGAATTTTTGGGTGCAGGTTATTAATAAAATCTAAGAAGTGTGTTAGTTGCCTATCACTTCCTTCAAAACAAGCCAAGATATCATCGACGTAACGATACCACATTTTAATGTGTTTTTTGCCTAAAGGGGAATTTAAAATACTGTTCGTTAAATTGTTCATGAATATTTCGGCTAACAGTGGGCTCAATGGCGAACCCATTGCTAAACCTTCTGTTTGCTTATAAAACTTATTTTCAAAAGAAAAATAATTATTATCAAGAATTACTTCTAATACGTTTAAAAATTCGGACTTTACGGTTATGTTTACGTTATTTTTGTCAAAAGATTCTTCAATTAATTTAATGCAATCACGTGGAGGGATATTTGCAAACATGTTCGTTACGTCAAATGATACTAGTCTATAGTTAGGTTCTAATTTAAAGGATGTTAAATGGTTTGTTAGTTCTATGGAATTTTTAATTGCGTGAGTATCTTTAAAATTTGTTAATTCTTTATATAGTGAGTTTAAATGAGCGGAGATATTATGGGCTGGAGAGTTAGTGAATGAAACGACGGGACGGATAGGTTCTTCTTCCTTGTGTATTTTAACTAACCCGTATAAACTAGGGGAGATTGGATTCATTGGAAATAGGTGAAATTGATTACTATCAGAGAAAATAAATTGACTATTTTTAACACAAGATTTTAGTGATTTTGTGAAATTGGGCGTAGGATCTTTATTCAATTCAATGATTTCAGAATTACGAAATAGGTTTAAGAAATAATAACTTTGCTAGTATCACGAATTTTTACACTTTTTATTGTGACTAGTTTCGTCCTATTCGGACATTATCAAACGAATACAATCCAATTGTATTCGTTTGATAATGTCCGAATAGGACGAAACTAGTCACAATAAAAAGTGTAAAAATTCGTGATACTAGCAAAGTTATTATTTCTTAAACCTATTTCGTAATCAAGATGTATCACAAAGTCATGGCTTCAACAATCAATCAGATTTCAGAATTATTTAAGAATGTGTTGATCTTTGAGATGTAAGAAGATTTCTCCAGGATAACTACTGAATTGCCCTTGTCGGCTTTAGTTATGGTTAAGTTGTTGTTTCTTACTTTTTGTTTAATGGATTTTACTGTGTTATGATCTTTTGTATTAGTAATAGCAGATTTCTTTATAATTTTTGCAATTTTGCGTTTGTCTAATTCACAATCCGAAATACCTTTGAGAGCTAATTCTGACTCAACAATTATGGCACGTTGAGATGCCGAAACTATAGTAAACAGAAAATAAATAGTGTTATACAAACAACGTTACAAAGTGTTTCATTTATACTCAAACATGTATATTTATTTATTTATTTATTCTCAACAGGCATGGAGCCCAATTACAGAGAAAATACAAAGATTGGCTTAATCTACAACCTAAAAATAATATTCTATTACATTAAACTAAAAATAAATTATAAAATAATATACATTGCAGATAAGATTTTTAGAGCATACAAGAATTCAAATCATTAATAAATTTGCTTAAAGATGAATGAAATATATCAACTAAATATTGAACTTCGTGATAATTTCGGATCATTGTATGTAGAGGTGATAGTGAATTATGATTTGTGCGTGGAGTTTTAAGTGAAAAGGTGCGCCTATGTCGTGAGGAAAATCTAGGTATATTAATTTCTATTAAATCTATGAAATTTTCATTGTCAGTTATGTTGTGTATAATCTTATATAAATCGGTGATGGATATAAATTTGTGTTTACTGTGCACTGTTTCTATATGAAACTCGCTAAGTAACGCATGATAAGACAAGTCATAATCAGGAAAAATACCATGTTTAAAAAAGTACAGATATTTTAAGAACCTTTTCTGAACTTTTTCTAATAGATTAATATATTTTAAATATCCTGGAGACCACACTGTTGCACAATATGAAATTCGAGAAAAGATCAGTGACTGATACAGTTTAAATATGGTATTTAATGAATGAAAATCACGACAGTTCCTAATTATAAAACCTAGAGTTTTATAATAACTTAATGAAATTATCTCAACGTGCATGTTAAATGTTAATTTATTATCGAAATAGACACCGAGATCTTTGATAGAAGTTACACGTGAGATAAGGACATTGTTTAAAGCGTAGTTATACAAAATGGGAGTATTTGATCGGGTATAAGATACGACATTACATTTAGAAATATTAATATTAACGCTATTAACAGAACACCATTCACTTAATTTTGACAAATTATTTTGTAATTTTATGGCTTCTTCAGAGTTGTGTATTACTGAATATAGTTTAATATCATCTGCATACATGAGAAATTCACAATACATCACACACATTGTTAATAAATATTAAAAACATCAATGGGCCGAGGTTGGACCCTTGAGGAACACCACTACTAGCTATATATGTATTGGACTTAATTCCCATATATGAGACAAACTGAACTCTATTGGATAAATACGAAGAAAGTACAGACACGATGTTACCACTAATATCACATTTAAGAAGTAATTTAATTAATAATCTATGAGATATGCGATCAAAAGCCTTACTCATATCGGTATATATTACATCAACCTGGTTACCAAGATCCATATGATTAGAAATAAATTGGGTAATATTCATTAGGTTGGTTTGCGTCGATCTCTTTTTCATGAAACCATGTTGTCGGATACTAAGAGTGCTGTTTACCTTGTAATAAATATGATCTGATAGGATGCGTTCAAATACTTTACTAAAATTAGATATTAGAGCAATCGGTCGGTAATTCTCTATATTCTATGATCTGGAAAGACACCACTGGATAAAGCTAAATTAAATAGATATGTTAGGGGCCGTACAAAATAAACCGCAGTGTCTTTTAGTAAAAACGCTGGTATACTATCCGGACCCATAGTTAATTTCGGTCGTAACAGGCGCAAACTACACAACACTTGTTCTTCACTCACTACAAAATTACCCAGTGCATGCGGATAGTGTTGCGGATTGAAATCTCTGACATCATCTTGAGGCAAATAGGAGCTCTTGAATTGTGCGGCGAATCCTTCTACTATATCTCCAGGTGTTTCTAGGGCTGTATTGCGATGTTTCATGCATCCTGGTATTCGTGACTGTCCTTTATTATTATTAATAAATCTCCAAAAAAAGTTGGAGTCATTATTTATGTTTTCTTCTGCAGCTTTAATGTGTGTGCTGTAGCTTGACTTAATTTTTTGCTTAATTAATCGTCGTACAGATCTGAATTCCTCTAATATTACATTATCTAGTTTAATGCGTTTAAATAGTTTATTCTTCAGTTTTATTAATTGAATAATTTCCGCATTAAAGCATGGAGGATATTGTTTTGTATTAGGTTTGAGTTTGCGCTTTGGAACATGAATATCCAGGATATTATATAACTTTTTGTAAAATAAGTTGCAACATTCTTCTACATCACATGACTGTTCTATTTCGGACAAATCTATTTGGGATATAGCTTCATATAGGAGATGTAGATTAGCCTTTTTAAAATTGTAAAAATCGTGGTTACGTTCTGAAGGAGAAAAATTTATACCATACTTTCGTGGCGCCACAATATTTATTAGCAGGGGCGGATGATGTCGATCTTCATTAACTAAAGCACATTCTGATTTTTCAACAATACAATATTCATATGACGTTAAAACTAAATCTAGAATTCTATTATTGCAGTTTCTTATAAAATTATGTTGCTTTAAATTATTAAAAGAAATAAAATTTAAAAGTGGTAGAATAGTGAAGTGTCGTTCTGTATTGGAGACATATTGAATGTAGTTGGTTAAGTTGAAATCACCCAAAATAATTATATTATTTAAACTAAAATGTTGCTCTATCATATTGAATAATAAATTATAAGTATCAAGTGCAGTTTGAGGTGGTATCTAAACACACATAATGACAGCTGTATTGTTTTTACATATATTTACTTCAATTGCAACAATATCTATATTTTCAACAGTAAAAGGTATTGGTAAGAGAAGACATTTAAAACATTTTTTTATTGCATTTATAACGAAGTAGAAGCCGCAAAAATTAATAAAACTTTCCTTTGTATTTATTGTGTGTACCTTCCGTGATCCACCGGTATCTGTCTGAATTAATCACCCTGATAGGGTGTAGTGTCCCTGTTATTATCCTTAAACAATTAACAAAACGTATAAACTTTGCTTGTACTCCCGTTAATTGAATCATTAAACATGTCACGACCAAAATCTAAAGAGAAAAATAAAAATATAAATGATGGTGTATGCGACTCTGGAGAGTCAGTAACAATGACGGACGTCTTGCGCGAACTACGAGAATTAAGACGATCAATGGATTTTATGTCGTCACAGTTTGATAACATGCTAAAAGAGAATAAAATGCTGCACGAAACACAGTCCACCATAATTAAAGAAAATACTATTTTGAAAAAAAGTATCAAGTCTGGAATTAAGAGCGAACTTTATGGATCAGGACAAATTATCAAAAAATTTTGAAATCAAAGGAATACCCTGTCAAGACAAAAATAAAGATATTTTAGATATTTTAATAATAAAAACTATAAATATAAAATAAAAATATCCATATTTAATAAAAATCAGTAATTATACTACATACATAAAGGCCTAAACAAAACAAACAGATTAAAATACAATAATTCCTAAGGAGTAATATAGTGCAAGTACCTATTACATATTAAAATCATATTTTAAAAAAATCATCAAAACTATAAAAGGCATTAGATGTTAAGATGCCCTTTATTACCTGTTTGAATCTTTTAAATTCTAATTGTTAAAAAACTTAATACAAAAATAATTTGTTCCAGTTTGACTTGGCGTTAGTCTAATAGTGTTCTGGTACATATTTTCCTTGTGCCTTGTGTTATATGTGTGAATATCATCGTGCATCGAAAAATTCTAAAAATTTCTCTAAAAATATAACAGGCATTCAAGAATATACATTGAGCGTAACGTCAATATTTCAAGTCTAATAAAATACTGATAGCCAACACCTGCAGTGACTCTAATAGCTCTCCTCTGTAAGACAAACAACCTATGCCGGCACGAGAAATGACCCTATACAATTATACCATATGCTAAGTATGTATGAACTAAGGAGAAGAAAGCCGAGCGCACCATAGGTGAAGATAGGTTGCAGTGCAGATTACGAAGTAGAAAAATTGATTTATTTACTTTCATAGCTATTTGTTCTCCTTGTTCTGTCCACATTAAGCCTTGGTCCAGGAATTTTACCGAATCGTTTCTCTGAACCGACTTACTCAGGGAAAATATTCGTGTGACCGTCTTTTCCTCATTTAAATTTAATCTATTACTAGAAAACCATGTTTGTGCTTGAAATAGGGCAGACATATTAATTGTTCTTGCAGTATTCATATCTTCTTCAGTTGCAACTAAAGTCGCGTCGTCTGCAAATTGAATAACGTTACAACTGTCAACATAAAAAGGAAAATCGTTAATATACACAAGGAAAAGTAACGGTCCAAGAATTGAGCCCTGTGGTACACCATGATTTATAGGCAATGGCTCCGATATAATTCCATTACAAGAAACCACCTGTGTCCTATTTATCAGGTAGCTTCTCAGCAAATTTTGACTGGTTCCGGGAAAGTTACCTAGAAGGCAACCAGTTACGGCTAAAAGAAGAGGACTAGGATGGCTAAGTATGCAACAAACACGACAAATACACCAAGTATTATTATTTAAAAAAATAATAACTCACAAGTGTCTTCAATATCTACATTATAAAATATCATTCAGAGGAGATGTTTACAATATTAACATTACATTTAAAGGTACATGAACAGAATTTTTCTGTCGTTCTTTTTCTTATCAAATTTGTAAAATAATAAATCAATGCCCGACTTATATATTAGGATTTAGTAAACAAAAATTTGTTTTGCTCTATAAAAATTGTTTTATGAATGTATACATTTTTGAGAATGATCTTTTTTTTAAAGTGTGGTGCACTATCCATCGCTTTTCTAACAGAAGAATGTTAAGTTTTAATGTCTTAGGTTAAGTTGAAAAACAGTTAACATATCTTAATAATAAAATATATAAGTCCTTTACGTTGTAGATAATTCACTAATAAATAGAAAAAACACGAAAATATATTCGTAAAATCTACAACAAATGAGTCTTATTAAGACTACAAGAACAAATCACTTTTGAAACAACTACTTCTCTAGCTAATACTTCGACAGACATTGAATAATACAAAAGTAATTTGCGTGTTACAAAATAGCAAGGCTATCAAAGCAACGTAGAATTCAGTAATCCATGCAGGTATAAATAAGACCCTCAGTCGATTATATTTCATTATTGTGTCAGTTGCCGTGCATATCTGAGTAAGTTATTTATTTTTCATTATATTTATTTTAGTAAACGTTTTTATTTATGTTTAAAATCAATTTTATAATAAAGCTGTACTGAAGAGATTGAAATATCGAAACACGTGTCTACAGATGGTTATAAAATTGAGTATTGAATTATTTAATTGCTTTTGCTAATTTATTTTTAATTACATCAACCTAAATTCATTTCTTTTTCCAAATTACCATAGTATAGTCACTCACAAACTATTTTAACGTACATTCAATCATTTATTTCATTTTACAGAAAGAAATACGTTCAAACTAGTGTTGCTTTGATAGCCTTGCTATTTTGTAACACGCAAATTACTTTTGTATTATTCAATGTCTGTCGAAGTATTAGCTAGAGAAGTAGTTGTTTCAAAAGTGATTTGTTCTTGTAGTCTTAATAAGACTCATTTGTTGTAGATTTTACGAATATATTTTCGTGTTTTTTCTATTTATTTAGTTAACATATCGTATGTAAAGTTGAACTTTGCCATATTTCTACACACATAAATATGTAATTAATAGTTATTTAAGGTACAAGTGTAAAAAGTGATGCTTTATTGCACGAACTGGCGTTTAAAAACACGAGCGAGGAACGAGCGAGTTTTTTTAAAGCCAGGAGTGCAATAAAGAAACTTTTTACACGTGTGACTTACAAAATTTTATCTTCGATCGTAAAGGATTTCAAAGAATATATTCATATGAGTAATATTTTAATGTGATTTCAATAATTCATACATAATTTACCCGCAGTGCACTAATGAAAGCGTTACTTAGCAACCAGTAAACAAGTTGCATAAATGTCAGCCGCCATTATTATTTATGGGAAAAATGTTCGCTTTATTGTAATCCCTTCGACTTGCATTAAATGAAATCTTCGGAGTTCCTAAATCTGCCATTTCGTTTGTATTATATATTTTATTTATAGTTTATTAGGTATTTGTATCAATTAATAAAAAATTAAGTTTTTCGTCGAAAATTTGTGCTATTAATTCATCTGTCAAATTTGACATTTCTGTGTAATAAAAACAGTTTGACATTACGTGCAATAAAAACGTAAAAAAGCACTAGTGCTTTAAAAAGCCACTTTTACAATGAAAAATGATGCAAAAAGCGTCTACTTTCAGTACGATCGTAGATAAAAGTTTTATTTTATTTTTTATGTTGCTAACAATATATGTATTATATATTACGTTTTATTGAAATAAAATACAATTATTATTATTATTAAGTGAATGTGATACAAAATTCTAGAATCTTGGAATAAAATCTATAATATTTCGAAGCCCAATTGTTAAAAATAATTATAATCCTCAGAGATATAATTGTTGAAAAATTTTAAAGAGATGGAACGAATATTAAAACATCTAGTAGTTAAATTGCTGAAGAGTTGCAGAAACTTGGACAAGAACTTACTGGAGAATTCCAAAACTTAAAATTAATAAAAATGTCTATGACCCTGTAAAGAAATCCTAAAGGAAATTGCTAAAAATTCCAGAACCTTGAAAAAAGATAAAAATTGTTAAAAAAAAAATTCCAAAACCCTCACAGAATCCTAAGAGAAAAATTGCTTGGAAGAAATCTCATAATATTTAGAAATAAAATTACTGGATAAGCCAACTTAGGAAAGAAATTCACAATATTTGATATTGTAAAAATTACTAAATCCCTTAAAAAACCTATAAAATATACTACTGAAAAAATAGTAGAACCTCAAAGGAACATTTTAGAACCATCGAAAAACCTGAAAAGAAAATTGCTAAAAAATTTAATAAGCTTGGAAAAAAATTCATTAATTCTAAAAGTTTTTTATTTATTTATTTATTAATGTGTAATAGGACATAAATATATGTATTACAACTGTCAAGGTTATGGACAAATTTAATTAACTTAGAAATATATATGTGAAATATCTAAAACTAAATAAATCTAAATTATTTTGCCAAATAATTGCAAAAAGATTAATGAATAAAATAGCAATTTACTTGATAAAATCATGGACAGAATAGATAGAAAGTAAAATTTCCATAATGTTCTAGAACCCTTAAAGATAGAAAGTAAAATTTCCATAATGTTCTAGAACCCTTAAAGATAAGAAAAAAAAATCAATGAAAAGAATCAAGAATTTTGGTGAAAGATTCCGAATATGTGATACAATCACCGAAACATTTTAGTATCATCAAGAAAAATTGCTGAATATTTCTAGTACCTAAGCAAGAAAATACTGAAAACACTAAAAATTTGTAAGAAAATTCAAAATATCTGGAAGGAAAACATCAAGAACCTTAACAAAATTTTTTGAATACTTCTAGGTCCTTGGAAAAATAGACAATATTTCCGAGCAAAATTACTGAAAAGTTCTAGAAACCTTAAAGTAACCTGGAAAAGAAAAGGATATAGAATAATAATAATAGATTTATTTATAGAAATTATACACAAAAATTACATACACTTGTATAAAACTGAAAAGCGTCAAAAACAAAAAGAAAACATACTGATTACAAATTAATAATTATTTGAAGTTTTTACAAAAATGCGATAGCCTAGTGGTGAAATCCAATGTAAAATTCGTTCTGAATAAAGAAGGCACAGTTCAAATCTGGCAAAGTGTTGTAATTAGTTATACACTTTTTTACTATATTTATTTATTTGACTGTTAATTATATTAACCAAAGGATACGTTTATCTGAAATAAAATATTAGTGACGTAAAATCGAATTTCAAGTGTTGCAAAAATGTTGCATTTAAAAACCAAACTGTCATAGTATTTTTCAGGTTGCGTGTAAAATCAAAAGCAGGAAAATAAAATCCATCGGCGGCTATATGATAGAATGCTGCTCAAAATTATTAAATAATTCTAACCTCAATTCACGCGACAGGAAATTATCGATGAGCTAACACAAGAATTGAAAAATTAATCTGCATATATTGAGAAATTAACCGACAGAATAAAAATTATTGAACATGAAGCAATAGAGGCGGAAGAATCACTTAACACTACTATATTTGACGTAGAGGAGAGAATTAAGGAATTAGAACAAATGCTAACTTCATCTAATCGTAAAATTTCCGTCCTGCTTAAATAAAACTAAATTAAAAACAAGAAATTGCGAAAACATTAATGAATACAATAGCTATTTAATTGATAAAATCAAGGATAGAATAGACAAAAAGTAAAATTTCTAAAATGTTTTAGAACCCTTAAAGATAAGCAAAGAAACCAATGAAAAGAATCAAGAATTTTGGTAAAAGATTCAAAGTATTTGATAAAATCACCGAAAAATTTTAGAATCCACACAAAAAATTGTTGAAATTTTTTAATATTATTATTATTATTAATATCTTTGTACTCCTTTCTTACAAATTAATACAAAACTTATAATATAAAATGTGTAAATATACTTAAAATTTTAGTCGGAAGGAGGACGGGCGGAGTTCTTTTCATTGAAAGATCTTCCACTCAAACCCATGATTTTATAATTTGTAAGAAAATTCAAAATATCTGGAAGGAAAACAGCAAGAAAAATCCTCAAGGAAACTTTGACAAATAGTGCTGAATACTTCTAGGTCCTTGGAAAAATGGTTAATATCTGGGAGTAAAATTACTGAAAAGTTCTAAAAACCTCAAAGAAACTTGGAAAAGGAAAGGCTATAGAATTATTAAACATTTGAGGCATATTAATATTTCGAAACCCAATTGATAAAAAAAAATCTAGAATCCTCAAATAAAATTGCCAAAATGTTCTAGAACCCTTAAAGATTAGAAAAGAAATCAAGAATTTTGAATAACAGAAAAACGTTTAACTTTTTTATACTACTTTTTATTATTATGTTCTACGAAGTGAACGCCTCCAAAATTCAAGAATTTTGGTAAAAGAATCAGAATATCTGATAAAATCACCGAAAATTTTAGTATCCACATGAAAAATTTCTGAAAAATTCTAATAGCTAGGCACAAAAACACTGGGAACACTAAAAATTTTTAAGAAAATTCAAAATATGTCGGAGTAAGAAAAACAGCATGAAATTCTAGAATCTTCAATGAAACTTTGACAAAAAAATGCTGAATACTTCTAACTCCTTGGAAAAATGGACAATATCTAGGAATAATATTACTGAAAAGTTCTAGAATCCTCAAATAAACCCGGAAAAGAAAAGGCTATAGAATTCTTGAACTTTTGAAGCAGATTAATAAACTAAGGAAGTGAATGTTATGCAAAATTCTAGAATCTTGGAATAAAATTGACAATATTTCGAAACCCAATTGATAAAAAAATCTAGAATCCTCAAAGTAAAATTGCCAAATTTTTTTAGAACCCTTAAAGATAAGAAAAGAAATCGATGAAAGGAATCAAGAATTTTGGTAAAGGAATCAGAGTATTTAATAAAATCACCGAAAAATTTTAGTATCCACACAAAAAATTGCTCAAAATTTCTAATATCTAGGCACGAAAATGCTGGAAACACTATTTTTTTTTAAATTCAAAATATCTGAAAAGAAAACAGCAAGAAATTCTGGAATCCTCAATGAAACCCTGACAAAAAATGATGAATACTTACACTAGTTGCTTGGAAAAATGGACAATATCTAGAGGTAAAATTACTAAAAATTCTAGAATTCTCAAAGAAAGCTGGAAAAGAAAAGGATATAGAATTCTTAAACATTTGAAGCAGATTAATAAACTAAGGAAGTGAATGTTATTCAAAATTCTAGAATCTTGGAATAATATCCACAATTGATAAAAAATCTAGAATCCTCAAGAAAACCCAACGAAGAAATAATTGTTGGAAAATTTAAGATGTTTGGAAGGAAAATTAAAATATCTAGAAGTTAAATTGCTGAAAAGTTGTATAAACTAAAAGAAGAACGTCGTCAGCGAGAGTTTTTTTTATAAAGATGCTTTAAATTAGAGTCGCTGAATAAATCCCGCGTGTAATATTAACAAAGCACAGTTTAATTTATCATTTGATAAAGTCCTCATTCGACGTAATTTTTATTTCATTAAGCATATTAAAAAAGCAATCATCTGAGCCATGTTTTTGCATAAATCTTCTACTATTGATCAGTTTATTGACAGTTTTAGCCTTTATAGCCTTCGCCTTTCTTAATGTTATTTTTGTTCAATCAATGTTGCTTGTTTTATTTGCTTTATTGTGACTATTAACTGTCCATTTTCTTTTGAATCTCTTCATTGATATGAAAGCTTAATTTTTATCTACTGAATCCTCACGATGAGCCATTTCCAAATTGAGATTTCCTTCTGCTACTTTTAAATTCTTCTGTCATCCGCCATAATTGTGTTACAAAATTTCTGTGCTTTTGAGTTTCTTCTGGTATTTTACACTTTTTCTGTCAACTGTCTTAATTGGGTTACATTTTTTAGTTTTGAGTAAAATCTACTCTTAAAGCAAATTAGTACAAGAATTGACTGAATTATTTTTATAGTGAGGTTTTATACGCAGATTTTAAGCAATATTTTCAGGTCATCAGACATATGTTATCTGTCATTTGTTATTTGTCTTTTCTTAGATATCATTTGTTCCCTATCATCTCCCATCTGGCAAAGTAAGCAGTTTAGAACAACATTTAGGAGCTTTTAGTAATGGGAATTTAAAGAAACTTATGAATTCGAAGAGTTTTTAAATTTTACACAATCAAAGAAAGCTTGTCATTCTTACAAAATTATTTCTACGGTCACTTTAAATTCCTATTTTATTACTTATCATCTGTGTCATTTGTCATCAATCATCAGTCATCTATCATCTACCACCTGTCATTTGAGGAGTTACTTTAAAGATTGCAAAGTCATTTTGGGGTTTTTACTTTTTTTGTTAAAAATCATCTGCCATCTCTGTCATCTTTGTAATCTATCATCTGTCATCTGTTAACTGCCATCTGTTATTTGTCATCTGCCATTTGTCATCAGTCATCAGTAGTTTGCCATCTGTCATCTGTCATTAGTAGGTAGGAGAATTTCTGCAAATCCAGTTAGATTTAATAATTATTAAAGGTAAATCAGAGGCAGTAATATTTTAAAAATTTTGAAGATTGTAAAATCATTTTGGGGTTTTGACTTTTTTATGTTAAAACATTATCTGTCATCTGTCATTTGTCATCTGTCCTCTGTTTTCTGTTATCTGTTTTCTCTCTGTCATCCTCTGTCATTCAATACCTATGATCTGTCATCTGTTAGTACTCATCTGTTGTGAATAAGTAGATTGGACTAAAATTAGAATAAAGTAAGTTAAAGTCAGTTAAAATTTAAACAAACATTTACTTATCTTATCTGTCTTTTGCCATCTGACGACTATTGTTTGACGTTTGTTCCATCTTTTGTCATATATTTTCTATCCTCTATTGTATGGTTTTCTTATTCTGCCTTCTGATTAATATCATTTTTCATTGTCATTTGTTCTTTATCCTTAAAATAAAAAAATGTAATCTTTAAACCGTTGAAGTTTGTAAATTATGTCAACTGTAATCTATCATCTGTCTTATATCTTCAATCTTTTTTCTTTAGTCTTGTATTTCGGTCTATGTTGTCTGTCATTTACCTTCTGCGCTTTTCGTGTGTCTTCTGTCATCTGACATTTGTCGTTTCTTAACTGTCATCTGTCATCTATTATATATTATATATCATCTATCATCTATCATTAGGCATTTTTGTATGATATCGGTTATCTTTCATTATATGTAACAATGTATGAATTTTTTGTAAAATCTTCTGTCATTTTTCTTTAGTCTTCTGTCTTTGGTCTTTGGTCTTTGGTCTACTGTCTATGTTATCTATCTTCTGTCGTCTGTCTTCTGTCATCGGTCATCTGCCATATATCATCTATCACCTAATATTTGTCATCTGTCATCTGCCATATTGTCATCTGTCATTTGCCATCTGTCATCTATCATTAGTAGGTAGGAGAATTTCTGTAAATCCAGTTAGATTTAATAATTAATAACGGTAAATCAGAGGAAGTAACATTTAAACAACTTTAAAAATTGCAAAATAATTTTGGGGTTTTGATTTTTTTATGTTAAATAATTATCTACCTAACATTTGTCATTTGTCATCTGTCATCTGTTTATCTGTGATTTGTCATCTGTCATCTATCATCTGTTATCTATCATCTATTACATATCATATGGCATTTGTTATATGATGTCTGTTATTTTTCATTATATAGGACAATCTTTTGTCCTTTTTCTTTTATCTTCTGTTTCTGAGAGATAGATTGTCTTCTGTCTATGTCATCTCTCATCTCTCATCTCTCATCTCTCATCTCTCATCTCTCATCTCTCATCTCTCATCTCTCATCTCTCATCTCTCATCTCTCATCTCTCATCTCTCATCTCTCATCTCTCATCTCTCATCTCTCATCTCTCATCTCTCATCTCTCATCTCTCATCTCTCATCTCTCATCTCTCATCTCTCATCTCTCATCTCTCATCTCTCATCTCTCATCTCTCATCTCTCATCTCTCATCTCTCATCTCTCATCTCTCATCTCTCATCTCTCATCTCTCATCTCTCATCTCTCATCTCTCATCTCTCATCTCTCATCTCTCATCTCTCATCTCTCATCTCTCATCTCTCATCTCTCATCTCTCATCTCTCATCTCTCATCTCTCATCTCTCATCTCTCATCTCTCATCTCTCATCTCTCATCTCTCATCTCTCATCTCTCATCTCTCATCTCTCATCTCTCATCTCTCATCTCTCATCTCTCATCTCTCATCTCTCATCTCTCATCTCTCATCTCTCATCTCTCATCTCTCATCTCTCATCTCTCATCTCTCATCTCTCATCTCTCATCTCTCATCTCTCATCTCTCATCTCTCATCTCTCATCTCTCATCTCTCATCTCTCATCTCTCATCTCTCATCTCTCATCTCTCATCTCTCATCTCTCATCTCTCATCTCTCATCTCTCATCTCTCATCTCTCATCTCTCATCTCTCATCTGCTAATTGTGAAACATTATCTGTTCATCTGTTCATCCGTTCATCCGTTCATCCGTTCATCCGTTCATCCGTTCATCCGTTCATCCGTTCATCCGTTCATCCGTTCATCCGTTCATCCGTTCATCCGTTCATCCGTTCATCCGTTCATCCGTTCATCCGTTCATCCGTTCATCCGTTCATCCGTTCATCCGTTCATCCGTTCATCCGTTCATCCGTTCATCCGTTCATCCGTTCATCCGTTCATCCGTTCATCCGTTCATCCGTTCATCCGTTCATCCGTTCATCCGTTCATCCGTTCATCCGTTCATCCGTTCATCCGTTCATCCGTTCATCCGTTCATCCGTTCATCCGTTCATCCGTTCATCCGTTCATCCGTTCATCCGTTCATCCGTTCATCCGTTCATCCGTTCATCCGTTCATCCGTTCATCCGTTCATCCGTTCATCCGTTCATCCGTTCATCCGTTCATCCGTTCATCCGTTCATCCGTTCATCCGTTCATCCGTTCATCCGTTCATCCGTTCATCCGTTCATCCGTTCATCCGTTCATCCGTTCATCCGTTCATCCGTTCATCCGTTCATCCGTTCATCCGTTCATCCGTTCATCCGTTCATCCGTTCATCCGTTCATCCGTTCATCCGTTCATCCGTTCATCCGTTCATCCGTTCATCCGTTCATCCGTTCATCCGTTCATCCGTTCATCCGTTCATCCGTTCATCCGTTCATCCGTTCATCCGTTCATCCGTTCATCCGTTCATCCGTTCATCCGTTCATCCGTTCATCCGTTCATCCGTTCATCCGTTCATCCGTTCATCCGTTCATCCGTTCATCCGTTCATCCGTTCATCCGTTCATCCGTTCATCCGTTCATCCGTTCATCCGTTCATCCGTTCATCCGTTCATCCGTTCATCTGTTCATCTGTTCTATTATTTATCATCTGACATTTGATATATGATATCTGTTATCTTTTAGTATATTTGACAGTGTATAAGTTTTTTGTATAATCTAAGAAATATTAAAAGTCAGTCATAAATTTAGTTCAATGTTTAATATCTTATATTAGTGACTAGTAATACGTATTTATTTATTTAATTATTAGTTTATTAATTTATCATCTGTCATGATTTTCTGACATGAATCTCTCTTCTGTCATAATAATAAGTGTGTTAGGGGATTTCAACAAATAAAATTATATTTAAGACCTGTTTATACGTCTTAAATAATTCAGAAGAAGCAATACGTTAATAACTCTAAATATGTGTTTGAGATTTACTTAAAGTATTTGTAAAATATAATTGCTTTTAATTTTGTTTTTATTTTTTGAAACCAATGTTGTAAGAATTTATAAAAAAAATAAAAGTAAGGTTGTTCTTTGTGTTATCTGTTTATCTGTCTTCTCTTCTGGTTCTTGTTTGTTTTTAATGTATTTTGTCATTTGTTATCTGCCACATGATATCTGTCATCTGTCATTTTCGATCTATTATTTATCTGCTACCAAATATCACTGGCACTAGTTTAAATATTTAATTACAAGTAATATTAAAGCTAAATTCTACTATTCTGATCTTCTATCATCTATCATCTATCATCTATCATATGTCATCTATCATCTATCATATGTCATCTTTCATTGGTCATCTGTCATCTGCAGTTTATTATCTGTCTGACATCCTTTGTGATTAATTACCTATAATCTGTCATGTGTCAGTACTCATCTGTTATGAATAGGCAGATTTACAACAACTTGATATTTATTTTAATCTTTTGTCTCACATTTTTTCTCATCTGTCATCTGTCATCTATCATCTGTCAATTGTCATCTGTTATCTGAAATCCGAAATATATCAAGTGCTGTCTCTTATCTAATTTTATTTCAATGTGTGTGATTCAAGAACTAATATAACGCTTTACTTTTAAAATGTTTGGAAAAATATTGCAATTATTTTAAATTTTTTTTCAGGATTTCTTTGAAATGTTTTAACCAATCTTAAATATTTTTTTTTTAATTGACACTTCTTACCTGTTATATGTCATCAAGACTCTATCGCCTATCATCTGTGATCTAACATCTGGCGTTTGTCTGAATTTTAAGTAAATATAAATACTCAAGTTAGAACTGCAAAATTTAAAACAACGTTTGGAATGAAAAAATTAAGAATTAAAAAACATATATTTATTGATTATTTGTCGTTTATTTTATTTTAGTATATTTTAAAAATAATATTGTAGACTTAATAAGTTGATATAATGAATAATATTTTCAAATTTTAAGTTTATTTTTACTATCTGTCGTCTGTCAAAACCAACCAAAATTAAAACCAAACATATATGTTTTAGAATTTTTTTTACGGTTAACTGTTATATTATGCTTCTTATCCTCTAATTCTTGTCGTCGTCTGTATCCAATTCTCTTATTTTCTGTCTTATCATCTGTCATCTGTTATATACCATCTGTCATAAGCCAGTAGGAATTCTTTTCTTTTTTGTCTTCTTTCTTTTGTTTTCTTTTTTCCATCTTCTATATTTACCTATATTACAGATAGTACGTAATATGTTATCTATTATTTATAGATATTTATCTTTTAGCAAATTTTAATTTATTGTAACCAATTAGAAATTGGATGTAATCAATAAGGTCTTATATATATATTTTTTTTGATCTATCGCTTCTCTCATTCTGCCTTCTATCTCATGTCTTATCTTATGCCATCTTTTATTTATCATCTGTTATTTATTATTTATTTTGAGCTAGTATTCTGTCTTCTGTATTTTATACTTTCTTTCTTTGGTCTTTTATTTAGCCGTTTTTCTTCTTTTATATCTTTGCATGAAGTTACTGTAAACAATTTCAATTTGAAATTAAATTCAACTATATTATTGCAGTTGGAATAATGATTTAATCTAAAAAAGGAAAATCTAAATAATGCGAGTTTGTTGACAGTTTTAAAATGAGTGATGCGTTTATATATTTTTCGTTCGGGTCGTCCCGCGGGAGTGCCGACAAGTTAAACCTGCCGAAAAAAAGTACACAACGTAAATAAAATGTAATAAGTTAAAATGCAGTGTGCATGTGTGTAACGTGATATGTGGAGGATTAAAGAGTTCAGTAATTTGATGAAATTTGTGTTGTGGTTACGGTCGATGTATCAAAGAAGCGACATCCGAGGGAGCGAGACTTCGGTTAGAGGAAAAGGAAAACGGCCGTACAGGGACCGTGAGTGTGCGGATACGGGAGAATTTTTTTTATTGTTGTTTTTTTTTTTCGGATGTACGGGAGGCGGGCGGCGTGTTGTTTAGTTTGCATGCAGGTCCGGATGGTGGAGGCGCCGGGTCATGAGCGTATCAGCATATAAGCGCATAACCGGAGTAACACGTAACACGTATGGTTGCACCTGGGCTGATTGTTCATTGCGATGCGCCGCGCACCATTGACAAGACCCAGGAGAACCGCACGCGACTGGAAAATAACTTGATTACGGGCGGCTCTGATTTGATCCACACCTCGACTAGACTGCCTGCAAAACGGCGCAACCATCCGATATTATTAAACTGATTGTTTTCGCAAACTATCGAACCGGTCCTATCTGGTGCCGGCAAACCAATGAAATAACAACGACGAATGTACGAAAGCAAATCAAACGAAACACACCGGCCGTTACACTCAACCGAACGGGAACAAAGAATTAATTGGCTGCATCGCAAATACCGACGGATTGCACATTCGCCAGCCGTCTCTCTCTTTCTCGCTTTCGCCCTCATATTGAATTACCAATTTTTGCAATCAATTTTATTTGACTACCGACTAATCACGGGCTCTGATCTCTAATTAATAACAATCGCGAAAGCGATGATTTCTAACACGTACGTAAAATAGGGTAGATTAAATATTCTTTTTTAGATTTCTGCGTCGCGTAAATACTTAATGCAATCCGTATCGCCGTTCCGTCCTTATCTCTCACACCCTTAATTCACGCGTGCCCGTCGGTGTCTCTTTTTACGACTTTTAAAAGACCAGAATGCGTGCAGTATGCGGGCGAGGTTTTTTTATGACGTCAGGTCTGGAAGCTTATCTCAGTATGGCGAGGCACATTTCATTTATCTTCTTCACGGTTGACTGGTGCCACTCCGCGGGCCTTCTCCCGATTCCTGCTGCTCCCACTTTCCCCTCTGCTTCGCAACCCCGCTCGCCGCCGCCCCAACGGCGCAACGCCGCTATTAATATCATTAAACATTAGGAAGGATGCCCAAATTTACAATACAGCCTAAATAATGACGTCGGAAGATATTATCTTTTTAAAAATAACCGCCACTTATATACCGCCGGCGTTATTCATCACTTAACCTACTATTCTCTTTTAGCGCCCTGGTTGTATTATTAAAGATTTTACTAATTTTGATTTATAATGGTCTTTATATTAATATTACACGGAGGAAATCAGATGCATAGTGTATACTCCTAATAACAATTATTAACTTATAATAAAAAACACACTAATCATTGATGTTTGGATTATTTGGAAGTGTTTTAGTTTATTTTGTAGGGTAAAAATTGCATCCTTTTTGTATTAAATATTTTTTTATATAGTTGTATTTATCATATTCTGTATACATGTCTAAATCAAGTTAATAATTCATGTATTTATAAAAATAGAAACTATATTTTTCAAATTCAACTGAATTCTTGGCGAAATCAGTTACAACTACTAAAATTGTTGTCTATTTTAAATAATTTAAGCAAGACATCTTTTTTTATGGATACTTGGCGACTTTAAAATTTCATATTTAAATTCTCCCTCTCTGCCTTCTTGTGGCTGAATTTGAACATTAAGAGTTTTATTTGTACCATTGTATTTCGCGAGAAATGTGGTTTGAACATTCTTAAATATTCAAGGAATTTGAAGTTGAATTTGAAAGTTTACATTATCAAGTTTTATCTTTTGCACAATTTGATCCCGTATTATTAAAGTCTAAGTAAATTTTAATGTCATATATATTGATAATGTTTAAAGCCTTTGCTGACGTCATTGATAAACACGTTAAATAGAAGAGGCCCCAAATGAGAGCCCTGAGGGGCCATAAAAGTTATTCTAAAATTATTGGTATCAAATCAAATCTAAATGTATGAGTGACTAGCATTCACACAGGATGTGTTTTAGGGTCTCCTCGTCTTGCTTGCATTCCGACATAGGGGACCTTTAGCCACACTTATATTGTAGAGGTGCTTGTTTAGTTTGCAGTGCCCAGTAAGTGCGTATTAGTCAGTTTGTAGCCATACCTTTTTGTGTTCCTCAAGGGAATTTTCTTTCAGTGTTTGATAGATAGTAAGTAGTGTCAGTGGCAGAGACTTAGCGCCTACCCTCTCCAGGATGTTGTAACTTTGTTGGTTGCGACAAGTTCTTCTTGAGCTTGCCTGCACTCCAGTATCATTCTGCTGGTCTCGATAGCGCTGCTATGTTTGATTTGCTGTCAGTGAGAAACAAAATCGTGACAGTCTCAGGTTCTTGGCAGTAAATGCTTGGCATCCTTTCATGATTCTCAGCCCCGTCGGTATAAATGGTGATTTCTCGTCAATCTGAATTTTTATTTCGTATTGCCGCTTAAGCATGTGTCACAACCATTCAGTGATGGATGTTTAGATCCTGTTCTATGTCAACGTAGGAAACTCTATCAAAGGCATCTTCGGTGTATATAATGGCTCTTAGGGCTGTCTGTTTATTAGCCAGCGATCCTTCAATCATGCGATCGAGTCGGCCTTTCATAATGTAGTATATGAAGGGCCGACTCGGTCAATTTTCATGGCCTGTAGGCGTGTTGGCTTGTGTGCAGTCCGCTGTTTAAACAACACTGCTCCCTGATATGATTGTCGTACAGTCTCTCTAAGGTCTTTAGAAGAAAAGACGTGTGACTGATTGGTTTAAATGATATGGTTTAGGAACAACAATCACTTAATGAAATGTATTAAAATCCTTTAGTTCATTGTAGCAAATTAAATAATAATTAAAAAATCACTTAGGCTTTCTTCAATGGTCCCGGTAAATACTGCATTGCAATACCTGCCCGAAAAAGTCTGCACAGTATCGGCAGTATCTGTAACAAGCGCCACTGTAGTAGGGCAGGTTACACACCATACGGTCTTGGCGATTTAAAAGGGAAGAATGATTTTATTGCCCATTCTATTTTGCTTTCAGCGACGATATCCCTTCTCAAGTTCCAGTCCTCCGTTGTGAGAAAGTCATCTGGGTCATTTTGATGGTTCGCGTCAGTCCCGCTTTTGGAATCAAGAAAGTGTGACTTCAATAGCAGATTCTACTTAATTTGCCCGTCTGTGTATTGTGACACCCAGATAGTATTTTCTTAGTGCGAGCTGTTTTCGATACAGAATTTATTTATCCCTTGTATGTGGCCCAGTCCTTCTCAAGTCAGGAGTTCGTGGCTTTGATAAAGGCTTTACGAGTATTTGACCTTTTTTGGTCAAGTTCGGTGCACCACCAGGGAAGTCTGGCAGATGTGAAAAACTTCCTGGCGGGGCAGGTCTCATGAAAGGTATACTGAAGCAGATCACTTTCCCGAGGCCATTCTATAGCTGGCATTTGCTTTGGGGCTACTTACCCTTTAACAACTTTTCCTTCTAACGGTATCCGAAAACGATTAGGATGCCATGCCGTCTTTCTTCGTTTCGTGGTGGACACACACCATTTCGCTACTCGGACATCTGTGTCAATCTGCACTACTGCCAGTTCGGCACCCTCCCAGAAAGGTCCCAGTTCGTTGACGGTTTCCTCGAGCCATTTCAAGGAATCTTTGTCCGTGCAGGTCATACGCAGAATCTTCCACCTGGACCACCTGGAGAAATGCTGGTTTGTCCACTCACAGGATTCTCCTTATGAAGTAATCGCGTATTAGCTTCTTGAGTTTACCCAGAAGGTTGCTTCTGTCAACGATGGCGGATGACCATCGCTCCAATAGAGATAGTCTGAAATTTATTTATCTTCCATTGCCCTTTGGCTGCATCGTGGCGAGGTATTCGGCTGATCACCTCTTCCAGAAATGTTGATTTAATTGCTGCAACAGTTGGAATCGATTCAATCTGTTTGGTTGAAGATGGGTACAATCGGGATCTGGGGTAGAGGTTATTGATCGTCCAATTAGGAAATGTGCTGGTGTGAGGGGTTGTAGGTCATTTGGATCACTGGAGAGTGGAGAAAGTGGGCGGGAATTTAACACACCTTCAATTTGTATTAAAACGGTATTCAGTTCATCATATGTGAGAAGAGCATTCGCAATAATCCGTTTTAAATGGAATTTGACTGATTTAACTCCAGCTTCCCAAAGTCCACCAAGATGTGGTGCTCTAGGTGGAATGAAATGCCATTGTATTGCCTGACTTGTGATTTTTTCTTTAAACGTGTCACTCTTTAAAAGATCGTACAACTCTTTAAGTTCAGAGTTGGCACCAACAAATGTTGTGCCATTATCTGAATACAAATGTTTAGGTGCTCCACGTCAAGATGTGAAGCGTATGAATAAACAAATATAAGCTTTTACTATGTCGGGCTTTCGTGACTATCTTTAATAAGTAGAGGACCTGCATAATCCACATCACAATTGTAAAATGGTGGAGCAGGATTCACTCTTAACGCGGGTAAATCTCTTATAATCCAATGCAATGCGATTGTTGAATCAGATCAAAGAAATACAGAATCAATTGTTAATTCGAGAATTGTAATGAGTTTTGATATTAATTTGGCTAACAGTAGTTCTCCACAAAGCTCTAACCTTGGAAGTGAAATTTGTTTGAGTAGTGCAATTCTTGATTTTGAACAAATTAAATTTATAAATGAGTTTTCTGAATTATCTATTGTTTTTACATACACGCACGCTCTATATACAGCCTCTGAGCCATCACAGAACCCATGAAGTTCAATTGGTTTAATTGAAGGAGCTAAGATGAAACGATTAATTTTAATTTCTGATATTGACTCTATATCATTAATATATCTTACCCACATTGAGTGTATATCGAATGGTAGCGATTCATCCCAAGTAATGTTTGACTTCCAAATATTTTGCATAATTAATTTTGCTCTAATACTAATTGGAGAAATTAAGCCAAGCAGATCATAGATTTTTGAAATAGAAGATAATATACTGCGTTTAGTGAAAGTATTGTTTATATTATTACTTTCACTAAACGCAGTATATTATCTTCTATTTCAAAAATCTATGATCTGCTTGGCTTAATTTCTCCAATTAGTATTAGAGCAAAATTAATTATGCAAAATATAAGTGATCAAAATTCGAATTCCATAACACTCCCAGTGATTTATTTGTATTTGTTTCTCCTAAACTTGTTGCCTCATTCTTATTTGCGTTATCAATTATAGACGGGTTATTTGAAACCCATTTACGTAGGTTAAATCCTGCACTTAATAAGATCTGTGTGACCTCTTCCTTTATTTTGAGTAATTCGTTTAATGTATTTGCACCTATTAACATATCATCAACATAAAAATCTTTTTTGATAATTAAACTTGCTACCGGGAAATTAGTTTCATTTTGTTTTGCTAGTTCATGCGGGGTTCTTATGGCTAAAAATGAAACGGATGCTATACCATATGTTCATGTATTCAATTCATAACATTTTAGTTCTGATCCTGAATTAGATCGCCAAAATATTCTTTGCAAATTTCTTTGTTCCGGATGGATTAGTGACATTTTTTCAATATCTGCAGTCAATACTATTGGGTGTCTTCTAAATCGAACCAGTATTGAAAAAATGTCCAGTTGAATTGTGTTTAGTGATATGTTATTATAGTCTGTTTGTAGGATATTTCGTCGTACGTCACAAACTATCGCTTCAAAAAACGACGAAAGTTTTACAGTGCGTTATTTTTCTAACGCATTTGGTTTACTTTATCAGACTGAATGTTTTTGCGTCGTTTCTCGAAGCGATAATTTGTGACGTACGACGAAAGATCCAACGAACAGACTATATTTACTTTAGCGGAGCCATCAAAGACTACACGCAATTTCGTTGTAGTACTCGAATTTTTAATTACGGGATGGTGTGGCAAGTAATAAGTTAATTTAGGTAAAGGAAAAGTTTCCTTTATTTCGGTCATATGACCTAATGCTTCATATTCAGCCATACAATCTGAATACATTGCCTTTAATTCTGGGGTTTTGTTTAGTTTTCGTTCGTTTGAATAAAAACGCTTGCTACAGTACGAGATTCAGTAAGATCAGAATTTGATTCCTTTTTGATTACAAATTTCCTCCAATTCCCAGAATTTTTAAATTTTATCATTAATTAAAACGCAGTTAAATTACAGCTTGGTAAAATATTTTGTGTTTTATTGATCGGTATGTTTCCTGCAATAACCCAACCTAACTTTGTTTTTTGCAGAAGTGGAAAGTGTTTTCCTAGCTTTATTTGTCCTATACATAATAATTAAAAAAACACAGTTGCTCCAATTAATAAATCAATGTCATCTAGTACATGAAATGAATCATCAGCCAATACAATGTTTTTTGGAATATTTAGTGTATTGAAGTTGACTGTATATGAAGGCAAATTTGTAGTTATTGTTTCCAAGACGAAACTAACTATTTACAAACCGGGTATCGCAGATGTTGGAAAATATTTGGATTACCAAATCTGCGTCTCAAGCTATTGTTATTTTAAATTATGTAGATGGGTCTATAAGCCCCCAATATAATAGAAAAATGTTCAAAAGATTAATAAACTAACTGTGATAATAAAATGGAAATGTATGAAGTAGAGTTTGTTATTGCTACTAAATGAAAATAATCCTATTGGCAATAAACTAGACATAAAAATAAAATTTACAATTTGATGGTTCGCGTCAGTCTCGCGTCAGTCTCGCTTTTGGAATGAAGAAAGTGTGACTTCAATAGCAGACTCGACTAGAGATTCTTCTGAATTAGCCTGTCTGTGTGACACCCAGATATTTTGTTAGTGCGATCAGTTTTCGAGGGTTCTTTGATTCCTTCTGAGAGTTATTTTAAAGTCTCTATAGATTAAATGAAACCAACAATAGTCTCTATAGATTATCTTCATAATTCATAATTCATAATTCATAATAAATGCTCTAATTGTGACAAAATTTATATTGGCCAGACACAAAGAAATATTTTAACCCGTTTTAAAGAACATTGATACCATACAAAAAATCAAAATGCAGGAAATTCAGCAGTTGCAAACCATACTATTACCACGGGACATAAATTTTCAATAGAGATTATTAAATTGTTGAAACACTCAACGGATAACAGATTAAATATGTTGGAAGCCATAGAAATGAGAAAACACAAAAATAACTTGTTAAATTTTGATCTAAGCCCACTGGACAACCCGCTGCTTGAGACAATCCACATTAAAAATTCCCAATCTTCGTTTAACAAATATACAGTTTATACAGGTCAAATATGATATGATATGATATAATAAGATGTAATATAATGTAAAAATAAAATACTTACATTAAATACATATAAGTGATTATCTGTGATGTGGTAATATAGAAAATTAATATGGTAAGTAAATATCAGTCGAGTTTATAACAAAGCTTAACCAATGGACAAGTAAGCATTAAATTAAAACATTAATTAATAAAAGATAAATAGAATAAGTAAAATAAATAAATTAAATAAATAGTTATCTACAAATAAAATAATTAATAAATAATTTTAAAACAAACAAAACCTAATTACTTAAAATAATACACTTAAAAATGATTAGTTAAAAGTGGTAAAAGAAAACAAGTTAAAAAACGATAAAACATTAATTAAGTACATACACAAACATGTTAAAATGATTTCAAATTCAATGCATAAAATAAATATCATTTGATAAAATACTAGTTAAATAATAATTTCACAATTTAAAAATTCATCCCATGAATACTCTTTGATCACTATTTTAAATTTAGTTAAAGGCATGCATGTTATATGGTGTGGTAATTTGTTGTAGAATTTAATACTGTAATAATTTATACCTGTATGCACGGTTTGTAGTCCGAGTTGGTTTTGATATAACTCATTTTTATTTCTTGTGTTGTGGTCATGATGTCTGTGGTGTGGATATAAGTGCATATTGGTTTTAATATATATAAGATATTCCAAAATATATAAACAGGGCAACGTTAATATTTTGCATTTAATAAAATATCTTCTGCAATCTTCTGTATATTTGGCACCTGAAATTAGCCTTATGGCCCTACGTTGTATTGAGAATATCCTGTGCCTTGATGTAGAGTGTCCCCATATAATGAGGCTTAATGTATGTATTGAATTTGTATAGTATGATAGACTGCGCAGCCAATAAATATTTTTTGACAACTGCTTAGCTAGATTTTCTCCATGAATGTCCCGTTTAAATTTAGAATCTAGGTGAATACCTAAAAATTTTACAGTATTTTCAAGGGTGATTTCAGTTTTATTTAAGGTAAATAATATTTGTTTCGTTTTTGTTTCATTCAACATTAGACTATTATCATTACTACTGCCCATGACATCCTCAACACTAGTAGCTACATTGATTACAGTTGTATCATCTGCGAATAATATTACATCAGAATTGACACAGTTTGGCATATCGTTAATATATATTATACATAGAGTGGGCCCTAAAACTGATCCCCGGGGAATACCATGCTGTAACAGTAATGTACTTGATATTTTATTGTCATACTTTACCACTTGAAACCTATTTGAAAGGTAGGATGACAAAAGATTTAAACTGTTATAACTAAATCGATAATGTTTCAATTTATCACATAACAATTTGTGCGATATGCAATCAAAAGCCTCACTCATGTCTAAGAAAGAGCCTACACAGAACATTTTCTTTTGGAAACAATTTGAGATAATATTAAGCAATGATAGAATTACGTCTGTCCTTGATCGTTGGAACCTAAAACCAAATTTTTGGGTATTTAATATTCGATTTACTTCCAGATATTCAACTATTTGTTCCTTCAATATCATTTCTACTATCTTAGAAATAATAGGAAGCAACGAGATGGGTCGATAATTGTTGATGACTGACGTGATAATGCCATTGATTAGTTTCGTTAAAGGTGATATAAGTAAGTTCTATACCCCTTTTATAAGATATACTGTAATATCATATATATCAGAACTTTTTCTAGATTATAATTTATTTATGGCCTCACGTACTTTATTAAGTGTGGTCTCTTTAAATGAGAAGGACATATTGGCATTAAAATTAACACATGTGTCTCGGTTTTGCTGACTGTTGAGTGCATACATTTTTTAAAAGCTCATTTGCTTTATTAACAAAGTACTTATTAAAATTATCACATGATATATCACAGGTTGAAGATTTATTTGACTTGTTTCTTAAATCATTGGTAATGTTCCAGAAAGCTCCTAATTTGTTATTCGATTTATTAATAAATTTGTCATAGGCCTGCTGTTTAGAGCTTTTATATTTGAACCTACATTATTTTAAAAGTTGTCGAGAATTTGTTGAAGGATATTTGGTACGGTATTCTTCAACAAGGTGCAAAGTTTCCCGCATATTTCTTATATCCAAATTAAACCACTCAATATGATGTGACTTAGTATTTTTCTTACGAACTTTAATTGGAAAAGCCGCATTTAATGCAATTGTTAGCATATTATAGAGACCATCCCATTTTTTGTTTGTTGGTAAAGCTGGATTGTCAATAAAACTCCAATCCACATTTTCTAGAGTATTATGATAAATAAGCTTACCTTCTAAAGAAAATGGTCTACAGAAGAACTTCGTATTCTTTTTTTCGTGAATGTTAACGCGTAGTGATAATAACAAGCCTTGATGATCAGATAAGCATGTGTTGTAACATTCAATTTTTATTTTGTATTCGTATTGAAGTATACAGTTTTGTATAATCTATATGTTGCAAGCAAGTCAACAAGCTATTTTTTTCTGGGGTCTTTGGTAGCGAACCTAACATTAAAATCCCCTGCCATTACCACATCACAGTTATTATGATTTACCTTATCTAAGAATAATAATAAAACATTCAAAAATACATTAAAATCGATACACACATATAAAAAACATTTTAAAATAGGGAATATACACTATTGACAATTCACAATCTTTATCAACACTAACTTTATCACTTGAAGCATTGTATACGCCGAAGGTTAAAGTATCCTTAACCTTAATTATAGTGCTATTTTTTTGTGAATAATATGCTCTACCTGACATGTTATTTTTGGAGGTTTTGCATTCTTCGTGTGAGATTCCTATTAAACTAAAATTTTCGTTAAAAGTTAGTGCCTCAAATTCATTCAGTTTGTTTTTAATAGATAGGGCGTTGAGAAACAGCATTTTTATTTCAACTTGGTTTTTCTCTGTATTCTCCATGAAAAATTGTTTATTTTATCGTTCTGTGGAAAAATATCTGGCTTTCTTAATTCTTCTAGTTTGTCTATTGGAACTCCCACTTTAAAAGACGAATATTCCTCAGGATATTTTGATTCAAGTTGGCTACATTTAATATCCTGAAAATGTAGATCTATCAAATATTTCGTCAATTCCTCAGCTGTTGTTTTTGGATCCAGATTGTATACATGCAGATGCCCATAGCGTACAGATCCCTTTACTGAGTTATTTTGTGCGTTTGCAGTACCCAAAATTGTTTTCTGTCTAGGACGTTTACTATTGCGGGCTCTTACTTCGGTCCATTCCATGGTTTGATCGAATTTATTGGAAGCAGTTGGTGTAGTTAGGGTTGCCGCTACTTTGTATGTGGTCCAGTCCTTTTCAAGTCAAGAGTTCGTGGAGAAGTTTTGTGGTTTTTTCGGGCGTCCTTCCCTAGAAGGATCGCCTTCATTACGGCTAAGAGCCCCTTTTGGCATGTGTTGAATGCGGCTTAGTCAGATCCAGTCTTTTCCAGCATGAGTGACTCTACCGGGAGCTGTCGCTAATTGTTAACGGGTTTTACGGAGCAATTCCAGGGGTAAATAGCTGTACAGAATCATTATTAACAGATTCAGGTATTGACGAAATTTATTCAGAATTTAATTTAACGTAAAAGAACTGTATAGTTGGAGTGGATATATTTCCAGGTAGAGTATTTGCAGCTCGGAAGCGTTAAAATTTTAATTAGAAATTGATTACTCACTCGGTTCAAAGATCACCAATACAAGGTACCCGTTATTTAGGTAACAAAACTGTTTGATTTTCAAATTGGTTTTATTGTAAACACTCCTATCCTCTCTATTTTCTTCACCTGAAGAAGCCACAGTGTGACGAAACATATGTAGTGTTTACAATAAAACCAATTTGAAAATCAAACAGTTTTCAACCCTTAAATGCCTCAACAATCAATCAAGGGTACCCGTTGTACAATCATATATCACAATAGAATATAAAATTTAATAATTCGCCAAATAGGCAAAACACAGTGATGACTGTAACTAAATGTCAACTCTCATTTGTCATTTAGTTACAGTTTCTTTCCTTTATACACACCTCGAAATTGGTAGGCGTTGGGTCATTTGATATTTGACGTTTGACTTTTGTCACATGATATTTGACTATTGACATTGACATTTGATATAACATTTGACATTTGATATTTGACATATATCATAACATTTGACATTTGACATTTGACATTGACATTTGATATAACATTTGACATTTGATATTTGACATATATCATAACATTTGACATTTGACATTTGACATTTGACATTTGTCACCCAGTCTAACGGCTATAAATAATATTATTTTCACTCAAATAATAACTAGGAGCAAATAAACATTTAAACAATCGTATAACGGTTACGTTTAGTTACACATTTTTCTTAATTGAAAAATAAATGAGTTATTATTTCAATAAACGCAAGGAACGGTTAATAGAAGAAAGCTCACAAATGAGTAGCGTGCATTATTAAAACATGAAGACGCCTTCCGACCCCGCGGAGAGAAAATTAGCGCGGGAGCACTTTCTAAAGACCGTGCCTGTTCTTTCCCGTAGTCGGATTATAAGTATTTAATATGTAAAATTACACAGTATTATGTGCCGTACAGTTTTAAATACTATGCAACTGCGCGCAGATAAAACTTTGATACTAAACTGAATATTAATGGCGTTAAAGTTGTTTGCACAAGATTCCAACTACTGGAGAGATAGAACTTTGTATTGAATGGCATAAATAATCGATGCGAGAACCTTGAAACTGGCGATCCACAATGGCCGTGCACCGAATATATATTCAGCACCGTCGAATTACATTTCTGACAGGTTTAGCGAATATTATTCATGGGCATGGCGGACTAACGATATTTTCCGTAATATGGAATTTTCATTACACGGTATACGCCCGGGATTTCGGTGCTATTTTCACGATATTTGTACTTTATTATTTTCTAACAAAATCAAGTCGAAACCGGCCGCAATTTGCATGTCGAGGCTTCAGTTGAAGAATACGGATAGTGGAGAAAATGGAAACTTGGCTAACTACCCATCGCGATTCCGATTGTTCGTCTGATTCCCAGTTTCCAACTTGACGTTAAAACAAGCGAGCCTGCGGCTGGAGCTATGCAAATTATAAATGTAAATAAGATTAAGGAATCAACAGGAACAACCGGGGGGTTGTCATATCGTGAGTAATTGAATGGTTTATACCGAGGAAGAGTATTCACAATTATTTTATTCAACGATTAATTAACAGATATGTTATCAATAAGAGTAATTGAAGATTATTTTAAAACTAAAGCCTATTTTATTTTTAATTCTAACATTCTAATTTTGAGCCACACCTTAATACAGAAGAGTTTATTTGTCAAACATATGTTAATTACTCGTGTGTAGAGTTTCAATCTTTACAAAGCCATTGTTGTTTTTTATAAAGGTTGGTGTACGTGACAGTGATGTATTAATTGAAAACCACCAAATTGAAAAAAAGGGAATTATAAAATCCGTAGTCGTTTCATTAATATCCCTTTTTTTTAAAGTTCTTATATTGACGCTTTATTGCAGTTTTCACAATCCGCGCGGAAATATTATACCAGATTTTCGAACTTAATTTCAGAGTTCGTACTTGCGGCCACAATTTCAGCAAATTAAAGAAGTTTTACTTGATACTCCGCCACCTGATTGTTTCTTCTGTAATGTATTAATTGCTTTTAGTTTCCGTGCCCTTCTCCACTTCGCGTGTATACGTGTGTGTGTGTGTGTGTACGTGTAATTTCTACGTGAAATGCCGTTGCCGGAGCCAGAATACTTTATATAAACTACTAAACTATTACTGCATGTAAGAAAACTCGGCGGCTCTAGAACACATCCAGTTTGCATTCAACTTGGAAAATTTAATGTGCGCCCACGTTTTCTGTAATGTAATCATTTCTTATTTAAATGGATATATGCATAACGCTCCGGTAATAGTTTAGTTTTGTTTGCTGATGGAGTTCATTATACGTAATTAGTTGCGTATGCGCTGTATTTAAAATAAAAGTTATTAAACTTAGAAAGTTAATGTAAGCGGTTTGAAATTATATGGATAATTGGATATACTATAATTCAACAAAATAATTACTATATACATATTTTATATTTGTTTTTTCTTTACGCTTAATCTTGCAGATTATTATTTTCTTTTAAACTTCTCCAACGTTGCTAATCTATATAATTGTCGCTTCCAGAAGTCATTCCGAATGCGTTGGACTAGCTGCCAGCGGGTGAACCGATTGTCGGGTATATGAGGAAGATCAGAAATAGGCGCGGCATTGAAGGGTTGGTGGATGAGAAAATGTCCTGGTGTAAGTGTTTCAAAATCACACGGGTCAGAAGACAGCGGACAAAGGGGGCAAGAGTTGAGCACGGCTTTGACTTGGGCGAGGACGGTGGCGAATTCTTCGTAGGAAAACAGTTGTGTTCCGACGACCCGGCGAAGATGGCGCTTGGTGGACTTGACAGCGGCCTCCTAGAGTCATTGAAAAAAAGAAAGAAAAAAATTGAAATGTTTACATGTTCAGCCTTTTATTAATAAACCATAAGAGTTACATTAAGATTATTTAAAAAGTAATTATAGAGAATTCATAAGTGAGCAAATTATTACGAATAGCCTTTTTGCGTAATCCTCGTGGTTTTCGAGCAAAATGTAGCGAAAGTAACATGATGGTGAGATCACCATTTTTGACTATATTATCTGTTTGTCGGATAATATTTTCACAAAATTGAGACTGGTACTGATTACATGCTTACAACTTCAACATAACCAAAGGTATATTTTTCAATAGCATTAAATTTATAATAACAAGAAGCCAAATTTAAATTTCATGTCCATTTTGGCGAAGCAACTCATCAATAATATATTTCTTTGGTAGCTTATGCAGCTTTGTTAAATGAATTAACTCTTTTTTTGACATACATGCATTAAAATTGATATTCTTCTCTGTTAACCAATTACAAATATCCGCGTTCATACATGTTGTTGTTGGTGGTTTCACCAATTGAATGCTGTGATATGGTGCATTATCCATTATAATTAAAGATGGTCCTTATAAATTAATTCCTCAGTTGTCCATTTCCTAAGTACATAAGTATTCATTTCTTCATTGTAACGAGCAGTTTATTTTTGGATGAAAATAAGAAATTTGCATGTTACATAAAGCCATCTGCATCTGCACTTCAAGTTTCATCCAAAACAATTCTTAATTATGCAATACCATATTCTCGGTGTTCTGCGGTTACTGTTCCAAATTCATCAGTAAACTACTAAATGCTGTAGTGCCAATGTGCAAATTTTCTTTTTGTTATAATTTATTATTGAACGTTTTAAGTGTTATATGTTTTCCTGTAACGAATTTGAGAATTTAATATTTATTTAAGCTAGGATTTTAATTATTACTTGTTTCGTATTACGATATTTTACAAGATTGATGTTTGATACTGTATTGGTACCAATTTTCAATGCATTGGCTACTCTTTGGAAAACAAAAATTGTTTAGATAATTAATAAACATTTTTATTTATTTAATCTTACTCTTTTTTACCTTTAGGTGTACGGCGGATAATAAACATAATCATATTTAAATAAGAAATTAACCGCATTCACTGCTCTAATAGGTAATAATGGCTCAAAAATAGGTTTTTTCAGAATTAAATAATTCATAGTTACAACATATTTCAAGTATGGAAAAGGAATAAGAAATTATTAACATCGCAATAATTGTTTTTTTTTTCTGTTGGCAATTGCTTCTTCTATATAATATGGATCCTTAATTGGCATGCTTCTGTTTTTGCTAGAGTCAATTATTTCTGGTAACACACAATCCATGAAAAATAAATCCAATTTACTTCCCATTTCAGACGACCAAAAATTGTCTCAATTTTCACTCCATATTAAGTCAATGCACGCAAAATAATTGGCTTTGAATCTCATAAAACCACTTATGGTGTATGTTCATTCACCCAAAGTAGTATTTTTTTAACAGTATACCTCCCTCTGGTGTTACATCTCTTGCAGCCCAAGGGCATTTTATTTCTACTATGCTTTGCTAAGTTATAAAAAAGGCAGTACTGCATCTATAAACAACCCGCATAGTTCTATAGTCTGTCCAATACGCCTTTCTATTTCCCGCAGTGCTATTTTTTCGTTACGTATCCCATACTCTCTACTTTGCGAAGTAAACTTTTTTTATTATAAAATTCTTTCCACTGATGGGACACTTCTAGTTGTTACCCTTCACTTGCAAATATCCCCAAAGTATGATGCAATTACCCTTTTTCGGCGTTCTAAATGCCACAAACCAGAATATCTTTAGGAGTCATTTCTTGAATATTAAGGATTTCATTAAGTGTTTTCTTTATTTCATTCAATTTTTGATTTTGAATTTTAAATTGCACCTCTCTTCTTCTGAAGTAGTTTAAGATCCCGAAAAAATTTTCTCGTGTCACGTAATTTTAACTTTCTTAATTCTATTACCTTACCATATTTTCCAGGACTTCTTCCACCTGCCAAATGTTTCTTGGTTGAATACATTGGCCGCCTAGAATTATGGCAAATAACAGGTGATCCGGTTCCGCGCCTGATACGAATGTCTTGCAGACATTTATCCTCTTCCCTCGTATAAATTTTGCAATGAGTGAATTAAATTGTTCCACACAATTATTATCCATATCATGGAGTAAATAAGTAAATAAAGATTATATCATACACATCATAAAGTGTACAATAAAAGTACCTGTCTTTCTTAAGTCTCCCATTATGCCATTTGCTGAAAACTCTTTGTTACAAAAATTTCCAATATTTTTGCAGTAATTATGTTCCCCAAAAACATGGCTTATTGAATTTTCAACTTTTTCTTGGACTAGTATATTGAGTTTTTTTTATATGTTATTGCCCTTGTTACTGCCCATTTCAATCTAAGTTCATTTGTCTAAAACAAAATTTTTTACTTCTTATTATAGTTCCTTAGGAAAACTATATATAACGTTTCTACAATTATTAATTTATAAAAGAAAAAAGTTTTACATCGTTTAAAGCCATGTTTCAATATTATTGTAATTATTGGCAAAAACTCAAATACTATCCTAGCTACATAAGTCCTTTTACGGAGACTAACTAAATAACTGATATAATAATTCAGCAAAGGAAAATCTACAGCCCTCAAAAAATGTATTAAGGTATTTATTTATCACAAATTCAATCGAAAAACGCTTATTTTATGCAGTAACATCTACAAACATGACCAAAAATAATAATAGAATAAGTAAGCTAAATAACAAATCGAACGCAATTAAAATATAAGTAGTGTACACATGCGATGATTTTGCGCAGTATGGAAATACATATAGGAAAAATGTATGTTGAACTTTTATAAGAGAAATAGGGGAATACCATAAAATATGGCTGATGTGGTGTCCACTTTAAATTATTCATGAGGCTGTTCTATTTGTTGTGTGCATATGCGTCTTTGCGTATCTTAATTAATGACTAATAAGTAGTACCAGTAACCAGATCTTTATAAGGGGTGTAGGATCAAAATATGATGATTTAAAACAACTTATCTATATTCAAAAATTTACGGATAAGCCGAAATTAAAAAAAAAGATCACGTCATTCGATCTGGCTGAAATTTATTATTGTTAATTATCATTATAGATTGACAATATGATTTTATTAACGCACCTATGAAAAATACTCCTAGGAATCTTAGATCAGTTTTTTGTCGCTCAATATTGTTTCATATCCTGTATGGTTTGTTCATTAAAGATAAATTGCTTGAAAAATGTTACATGTTTTTACATGAATTAGTTTATCTATTAATATTATTTAATTTTCGTTCGATTGAGTTACTTGATTAATTTACTAATAATGCATTTATATTTCATTTTTGTGTGAAATCCGTACAAGATATCAAATATTATTAAACGGAAAAAAACTTAATAAAATAACTGATTTTTTAAGTAATATTTTTTAAATTTTATAAAGTGGACCAATACATTTTTTTTAGAATTTATCTTGTGGTACTACTTTTTTATACTTTTTGTCGATCAATAATGGCCATAATAACTGTAATTATGGGTTACATTATAAAAATTAGCAATGATTGATATCAGATAAATCGAATAAAGCGATTAATTATTATAGATACAATTAATATATATATATTTTTTAATTTTAAAGACTAATTCAGTCTTTGGTGTAAACTTTTGTATATAGATAAGTTTTGTTAAATTATTATATTTTAATCCAGGGAGTCCATGGTTCAGTTATTTGCCCCACATTAATGGGACACTCTAAATAGTTTAACTTAACGACACTTTATACGGCGAACACACAAGAATCGAGTAACTTATTTAAAATAAGATGCTCATTCGGGGCCCTAAAATATACCTGAATACAAAAATACATTTGGGCACGCCCAACGCACAGTACCATGTATTTCATGCAGGTGGCGTATCTTGACGGCACTAAAAATAGCGAAATTAGGGGTCCCGCTCATAGATGATTATGCATTTATCTGGCTATTGATTTGAATTTTGTTTACTGCAAATCATTAATAAAGCATTAAGTGAGGTTTATAATAAGGTATGCTTCCATTCAATCAATTAATATTGCAGTAAATTACATTCAAAAAGTCCCTATTTTATAACCTTAAATATTCATTCTTTTTACAATATTTAAACAAATAAAACCTATTATAAACCTAGTTTTAACCTTTATATTTCGGCATGCAAAATATGTTTTCTTAATTGTTATCCATTATTTCACAATTTTCTATGGCCGCATATGCGAAATGCACGTATTTTTCGAGCGGCACTTACCGCCTTAAGGCGGCACGAAGCTCTTGGCTAGTCAGTGGCCCGTAACTGGCGATTTTCTGGCGGTGTTTTCACGTTGGTGAAAAAGAGGAGACAATATGCTACCACCCGCTGCAAGTGAGTAAGTGTGGAAAAAACACTCTAGTCCAAGAGTCGTTTGTGGTTTGTGTCGCAAGCAAGCTCTGGAGAACGCCCCCCCCCCCCCGCGTTCCTCTTTTACTACCTCTGATACAGGTACGTGAGCAAAGCTGCTAACAGGTCATAGTTCGGGAGGTTCTTGCAGCCATCTAGATCCGGTCCATCATAAAGGGTGATCACGTAGCTCACCTGACAACAATCCGCGGGAGGTTATCTTCGGAAGCAACGTGACGCCAACAAGAAAATGGTAGAATTTCCTGAATCCCGGCGGCTCGGTTAGTCACGAAAGTTTTCCACCGATAGGATTCTCCAACGATCCAGGATAGAGCGACGGTGGAGTCACTAAAGGCATACACGCGTTGAATTTTGATGCAGGAGAGCTGAGTGAACAGAGAGCCCATTAATTTAGTCAGGAGATTGGCGCTGCAGAATTCACGGCGAGGAATGTTGAACCTTTTTAGAGGAGAGTCCCGAAACTTCGAAGCGAGAAGGGCGACCCACGTTTGGGAGTTACTCGCAGGTAGACTACGGCAGCGAATCCCAGTTCAGAGACGTCGCAAAATCCGATGATGCTGACATCCGTGGAGGTCTTGCAGTCCTCCAGATGACGGGGGATAGTTATATCTTCAAGCAGCGGGAGCTCTATTTGGAATTGCTGCCATACTTGGGTGACTGCTTTAGGGGGCACCTCATCCCAATCTAACTTCAGGAGCCAAAGACGTTGGATGAAGAGCTTAGCTCGAAACACCACGGGGCCCAACCACCCCGGAGGATCGAAAATCCGCACAGTTTGCGACAATGTAGATCGTTTTGCGCAGCGTTCCGAATAGGCGAAATGGTCGCGATGTGGGTTCCTCGGTCTAGAAGGAAGGCGTCTGCAGAAGCGAGGAGCCGAACATGTTCCTCCAGGAACGAGGGCGGGAGAGTTGGCTTACGAAGTTCAAAACCTCCCGCTATGAGAAGGTCTATAAGCTCTTGACGCAGATGGATAGCCTCATCTTCGGTGTCACATCCGGTGAGAATTTCATCGACATATACATCCGATTGAAACACCCTGGCGGCCGCTGGATAGTGGGAGGACTCGTCAATAGCTAATTGTTGAATTGTCCGCAACGCAAGGTACGGAGATGACGAGACGCCGTATGTTACAGTCTTTAGGCGATAAGTGGTGACTGGCACGCACAAGATCCGCTGCAAGTCGCAATGATCAGCTTGAAATAGAATCTAGCGGTACATTTGGCGAATGTCAGCAGTGAAAACGAACTGGGCGATGCGAAATCGCGTGAGTAGCGACGAGATGACCGCTTGTAGTTTCGGACCGGTTAGGAGAATGTGATTGAGAGACTTTCCAGAGGAGGTGGGACATGAGGCATTAAATACGACACGGATTTTAGATGGAGGATCATCAGAACGGTGGACCGGGTGATGAGGGATATAATACGCGACCGCTGCTGCTTGTTCTTCTGGAGGCACCCATTCCATGTGACGACTGGCCATGAAGCTTCGGATCACATTGCAGCCGAGCCTCAAAGCGATGAAATTGGCAAAGTGCCACATTGTAAGATTGACCCAGGTTTTTCTCTGTCAACGGCAGTGCAACACAGTATCTACCTGCGATGTCACGGGTCGTGGTGGTGATGAAACGGTCTTCACATTTTTGCTTAGCCGGAGTTAGTTGAGGCTGGCAGGTGACTTGATCAAATTCCCATAGTCGACAGAGAGCGATATGTGTGTCAAGATTAGGAGATAGTGATGATGTGGTGGCATCATGACACTACGAGAGCAGGAGCTAGAGAGCGCGCCAATCGCGGGGATGGCGGTCATTGTTGCTGTAGCAGGTCGCTCTAGACTTGCTGAGGATGTATCGATGGGGCCCAGGATGGCAGTCGTATTGTCTGTCGTCTCTTGGGCAGCGGAGATGCGGTGTTGCCGTCGGCGAGTGGGGTTTATCCCATTATTGTCCGTCATCGAGGGATGGAAACGGACACGGCGAGGCGGAGGCGGATTTCCGTAGGGTCCGAGTAAAATCCATCCAAGAGTGGTTTCAAAGGCTCTCGGTAATCGGCAACGGGGCCCCATGTGACCAGGACGATGCAATAAGGGGAAGACGTCTGCCCCAAGCAGCCGATCGATACAAAGAGGGCGATGGATAGTGGTAGTGGCCGTGTGGCGATCAGCGGCCAGATGACGTTGCCCAAGCCACTCAAAGGCAAATGATCCGTCTTGAGGGGCAAGCGTAAATATCTAGCACACTCAGTGGTCATACTACCGGAATCCAACAAGGCTCGTAGGTGATGGATGTGGCCAATTGCATCAAGAGGTACGACTCGGGCTGTGGCGAGCAGGACCTGGCGATGTTGAGCGCGACATGGACGGGACACGACTGCAGTGCAACGATCGGCGGCGCACAAGTGCTTGAGTCATTACAGATGGCCTTGATGTAGCGGCATGCAGCTCGGCGATCCTCACGCGATGGGAGATGATATCCACCAACTGCTGACAGGTAGGGATCTGATCCAGAACGAGTTGCTGTTCAAACGCGGTTCTGTCTGGCTATCCAGGTTGCTCAAGGCGAGGGACAACAACAGAAAGTCTGAGACGTTGCTAACGGTAAGACGATAAGCGCACTAACAGCAGTCTGGTGCACGTCCAGAAACCGACGCAGCTGAGAGGCGGAGTCCGAGGTGATGGGAAGGAACCCCGTGATATTGCCAAGATACATAGCAGCGAGCTACCTAGGGTTGTGATAGCGTGCCTTTAGAGCTTGGTAGGCGAGCGGGTAATAGAAACTCAAACAACGCGATGAACGCCGGCCAGTCTTCCAAGAGGCCGCTAAATGATGGTAAGGTAATACGAGGCAGCATCGACGGGGCCGTAGAAAATCGCGCTAGGAGGCGGATCAACCTACTGGTGCAGAGCAGCACACCTGGAACGAATATCACATACTACGTCGCTAAAGGTGAGTTCAGAAGGCGTAATCGGAGCTTGATCCTCTGGTGAAAGTTGACTGTTCAGATCACTGATGAGGTCCTGCAACTGTTCAAACTTTTCCTCATATCGGCGAATCTGCGTTTCCAAAATCGGCAGGGAAGCAACATCAGCGGCGGAAAGTAGAATCACGGGCAAAATAGTGAAGCGGCCGAACACTAACGTTTTTATTCTTTGGTTTATATAGCTTTTAATGATAAAGAAAAAGCAAATGAATATTATTTACAATTATTTATTTATTACATAATAAATATCTAAATATTCAATTTCAATAAAAACATGTATTGATTTCAATTGGATGACGAATAAACATATCAATTGGATACACTAGATAGTACCAGAAACGATTACGTCCATTAACTGTACAAGATTTATTACGTCTAATAAGGAAATAATTACCTCTCGCGCGCAAACAGTCGAGTTATAATATGAGCGTAATTAATGATATACAAGTGATTCGATTAGGCGGCATTATGGATTCGGCGTAGTCGATAATCCATAACAGCCGCCGCAACGCCTAGCGTCGTCTCCCTCTGGCTAATTACAAGGTGTTACGCGGTGAAATGTTTACGCTACGACTTTTTGAGGTGCAAGTCACGACTGTATTTATTCCATTAACGGCAATTAGCGCGGGTTAATTAAACAAACTAATATTTAATATCGCCGTATTATACAGGGTCCTGCAACAGTGCGTCAAGCTTTCCTAGCGCCTTTCTCGTAAGAGATAGAAAAAAATGTTTCATATAAAAATTTATTGAATTAAAAATCTCTATGCCGTAAAATTATTTTCAAATATACAGGGTGTCCCAATTTTGCGTTATAACAAAAGCAAACATTTTTTTAAATGGAACACCCTGTATATTTTTTCATTTTATAATTTGGATAGTATTTTATAACTTAAACCTTTTTTTGGTTTTTAATTTCGATATGGCATTTCCGAGTTATTGACGTTTTTCTGAAAAAAAATTAAAAAGCGGAGGTTCACAAAAAAAATTATTCTGATGTTGTATTTAAAATTTAAGAAATTTTCTTTTTCCTATGATTGGTCATAAGTACTGTTTATGCACCAGTGTTAAAAATTTTCACTTTTGAGGAACCCTGCCTTTGTATCAGACACGCCATTTTCTAAAAGTTCAAATTGTCGTAACTCTTTTTTTTTTAATGGAATCATATATTTTTTTAAATTTTATATTATTCTACATCTAATTTTCTACAAAAAATATTAAGAATACCCTATACCTAAAAGTGATAATTTTCAAGATATAAAAGAATTTATATTTCAAACGGTCCTTGAATGCGAATTAGTTTTTGAATAGATAGCCATGACTGAAAAAAATGCATCTGTCAATTAAACAATTAGTTTGACATGTAAATGGGAGATGTGAAGTACAAAAAACAAAAGAAGAAAGCCTATCATCAACGAGGAACCAAAAAGACATTGGTGAAGGAACTGGCATAAGCGAGAGGTCAGTACAAATCATTCTGAAGAAAAATCGATATCAAACATATGATATTCAGTGCTATTGGTGATTCCTTATAAACAATTTCAGGTTTTGTTAGATCCTTATATCTAGCAGGTCATTTGGTGGGTCCATTCCTACCAATCCACTGGTTGGGAAAAATGAAATGCCCTCACGTCTTGTGAAAATTGGGCAGGTGCTCCGTCTTGTTAAAACCACACCCTGTTTCTTGTTAGTTAGGGTACATTAGCTAACGTTCCGGGTAATTCAATTTGCAAGAAGTACAAATACATAGAACTACTGAGATGGCCCTCGAAGAAATGTTGACCTACAACATGGTTTCCAAAAATTCCGCCCCAGACATTCAATGCTGATGATCAACTTGTCTCATAACATGCGGATTATCAGTTAAATAATAGTGAAAATTATACCTATTGACAGATCCGTTGTTATGGGATGACGCCTCATCCGTGAATAAAATATATTGGAAAAACGAAAGATCCTCCTGTATTTTCTGTCTTCCCCAGAAACAAAATTCGGAACGAATTTGAAAATCAGTATTACTCAGTTCTTTATGTAGCTGAATATGATATGCTTGATATCGATTTTTCTTCCGAATGCTTTGTACTGACCTCTCGCTTATGCCAGTTCCTTCACCAATGTCTTTTTGGTTCCTCGTTGATGATAGGCTTTCTTCTTTTGTTTTTTGTAATTCACACCTCCCATTTACATGTCAAACTAATTGTTTAATTGACAGATGCATTTTTTCAGTCATGGCTATCTATTCAAAAACAAATTCGTATTCAAGGACCGTTTGAAATATAATTTTTTTATATCTTGAAAAATATCACTTTTAGGTATAGGGTATGCTTAATATTTTTTGTAGGAAATTAGATGCAGAATAATATGAAATTAAAAAAAATATATGATTCCATTTAAAAAAAAAGAGTTACGACAATTTGAAATTTTAGAAAATGGCGTGTCTGATACAAAGGCAGGGTTCCTCAAAAGTGAAAATTTTTAACACTGGTACATAAACAGTACTTATGACCAACCATAGGAAAAAGAAAATTTCTTAAATTTTAAATACAACATCAGAATATTTTTTTTTGTGAACCTCCGCTTTTTACATTTTTTTCAGAAAAACGTCAATAACTCGGAAATGCCATATCGAAATTAAAAACCAAAAAAAGGTTTAAGTTATAAAATACTATCCAAATTATAAAATGAAAAAATATACAGGGTGTTCCATTTAAAAAAATGTTTGCTTTTGTTATAACGCAAAATTGGGACACCCTGTATATTTGAAAATAATTTTACGGCATAGAGATTTTTAATTCAATAAATTTTTATATGAAACATTTTTTTCTATCTCTTACGAGAAAGGCGCTAGGAAAGCTTGACGCACTGTTGCAGGACCCTGTATATACGTTAATATTAATTAGGTAATGGCTGTGCATGCTTGCGTTGAATATATCCATTACAATTAGTTCTGATTAGAATATACGTGAAACAAATTGGTTTCATTGTCAATTCCTAACGTAGCTATTCAATTGATTTTATCCAGAAAAATACATTTATTTGTACAAATACCACGTTACTGGATCTCAAAACGGATATTGGATGGTATTTTGGATTTAATTACCACATTGCTTTCTGAATTTGAGAAATTCATATAACGTTGTTTGTCTGAATCGGAATTTGATTATGAAAGAAATTGATTATTGCATTTGCATACTGACCAAAACATATTACCGCTATTCGCATCTTTATTTGCGATGGGCAAATTAGAAGAAACATCACCAGAGGTCTACGAAAAGTTTAAGGGATGGCCTTTTGTAGTTCAACGATCTACAAAAACGTTCACAACAGTTGCTTCCAAAATGTATCTAGAGCAAACAATAAACAGATCTCTGAGGAGTTTTACTGGTGTTATTGGTGTCACTTAAAGAAGCAACAGTTACACAATGGGATATGATATACCACGAAATCCTTGCCATAAGTACTTGTTCAGAATTGTTACCATGTTCCATCAGAGAATTATGAACTAAGAGTCATCATTAAATCTTACAAAGAATATGGAAAGTAGTGATGAATTTTATTACATATAACGAAAACCCTTTTTCTGGGAAGCAAAAGAATACGACAGATAGTTCACGATGCTATTAAAAATCAATTTCTTCATGCCTTCACTATTGAAAATGCAGCATATTCAATTTTTAGAAAAAAGAAATTCATCGATAAGAATCCTAATATAAGAGGAGTCCAAAAATTATTGTAGACCCTGGTGGTTTTAAAAGTGATTTGTTTCTTGTAGTCTTAATAAGACACATTTGTTGTAGATTTTACGAAATATTTTCGTGTTTTTTTCTAATTAAATATAGAAAAATTGTGAAACAAACCAAGTGTAATTTAATTTAAACCTTCATTAGTAATAGTTGAAAATGTTTCACCAAGTGATAAATGAGAAAGTGATTCAAGAAACAAAATGATTCATTGACCAGTTTTCAAGAGAAGAAAATTTGAGAAAAACGAAACATGCAATATGGATAATGCAGTTCGCAAAACTAAACAAAATCCATGCGACTAATGTAACCGTGCTTAATGTCTACTTAGTCAAGCTCCAAGAGGATCTTAAAAACCTACAAACCAAGTTGGTTAACTTCCATGATCTGGACCATATTTATTTATGGAATATTAATTGTAGGCCTTCTCAATTTAGATAAAGAAATCTTTAACCACGAACCCATCTAACCAAAAACCAACGAGTTGTGGAAAACAACCCCACTTATGCTGGGAGCATTTTGATAGCCTCAATGCTAACATTGACGAAATCTCCGTGAGATATAAGGCATTCTGTTGGACGTTTAGTTTGGAGCTCTTAAATTTCTTCTTATTAATTGATTAACTCAACCAGATATATGAATTAATAAGGCATGGCTTCTATAAAAGAAAATCCTGAAAAACCAGGACAGGAAACTGATTCGATCCATTGTACCCATATCACCTTGACCTTAAAAAATGTACACTCATTGGAGAAAGTCTCTTTTGACTTGATCAGTGAAGCAAAGAAGCAGAAATTGCGAGTGAAGGGGCCAAACCTTAAGCACCTCAGTTCGTAACATCGGTCGGCTTATAAGCTAAATTCAATACCTTTATAGTATTAATCAGAATAATCTTTTTATTATCAGATTGACTGATGGTAGATCCTACTATGTTAGGTATATAACTGTTATTGAATATTTATCTTTTGTATTTATAATAGATGATACATCAAAGATGCAAGATAGTTGCTGTCAAAAGACAGGTGACAGATGACTAGTTAAAGATGGCCTATTATAAATGACAGTTGATTAAGTATTGATTACAGATGATATGTGACAGATGACAGATAATTATGTATAGATGGAAAATGGCAGTTAATAGAAGATAACAAATGGCAGACGACTTAAGATTCATAATAAATAACAGATGTGTACATAATGCTGTACGTTGTAAATTATTTGATATATAGGTGCATTTATTATGTTATTTCTTATTTAACATCTGTATTGATCACAGAAGATGGTAGATAGCAGGTGGCAGATAAAAATGTACAGATGACAGATGACAGCTGGCTTATGATAGATGACAACTTATAAATAACGGATAACGGATGATATATGACAGATTACAGGTGGAACACTTGAAGACAATACTTTTCGAGTCCTGATGAGAGATTTTAATTATTAATGGTTATTAACTTTAATGTTTGGACACGACAGAATCTTTTTTTTGTTTTTCTAACCCTCACAGAAATGTATTGTATTGTATTTTCACAACATTCTACCCAAAAAGAATACCGTTACTCCAAAATTGTGAAGAACTTAAGTTTTGAAAGCCAGGAATATTTTTGTGCTTTGTGTAAAAGTAATCTGACACAGCGTTCCATAAAAAAACTACTCTGATTTCAGAAATATAAGGAACTAAAATTTTTGAAAAACACACAATCTACTTTTTCAACCTTGTGAATCATTAAAAACAATCACAGAAATTTTTGGATTATACTTTTGGAGAGTTCTAAATTATTAAAGGTCTAATATTGAGATCCAAAATTATTTTTAGGATAGGTTTTTATATCACGAATATTTTTGTTCTTTGGGAGCTTCTGAATTAGTTAAACGTAACATGAGAAATTCTGCTATGATACCAGTATTATAAACTTGAAGGTTTTTATATCACGAATATTTTTGTGTTCTAAATTAGTTCAAGGTGATCTAAAACGGTGCTCTTAAAAGACTAAAATTATGAAGAAGAAAAACGTTTGAAAACCACAGCAATGTTAATGTTTTTGTTTGAAAACAACCATTTTTAAGTTTTAAATGTTCTGAATCATCAATCTAACAGAGATCCTAAAAGAAAAAAAAAACTATTACGATTCAAAGAATCTAAAAGTTGAAAAATCACATTTTTTACTGTCAAGACTTTTTGTATCATGAATTCTTAAAGGTTATAAAACACGGATTTCTAGAATAAAAAAGGACTTAAAAGTTTAAAAAAAAATACCAAAAACTAGAATGCTTTCAGGAACTTCTGAAACATTAAAGGTAATCTCAAAAATGTTTGTTCTTTCTAAATCTAAAATAAAATCAGGAATATTTTTGTGCTTTTAGATCGTATGAATCACTGAAGGTAGTTTGAAACAGCGTTCCATAAGAACTGTTATGATTCCAGAATTATGAAGAATCAAAAAATTTAAAAACCATGGAATCACAAAAACTTCAGAGACTTAAAAAAAGGATTCTATAAGAACTGTTATGATTCTAGAATTATTAAGACTAAAGACTATGGAATCTCCAGAACCTAAGGGACTTGAAACAGCATTCCATAAGAACTGTAATCATTCCAGATTTATGAAGTATCTAGAAGTTTAAAGAAGACCATGGAATCTCCAGAACTTAAGGGACTTGAAACAGCATTCTATAATTTGAAGAATTGTGAAGAATCTAAAAGTTTGAAGACAATGGAATCTCTAGATCTTCAGGGATTTGAAACAGCATTCCGTAAGAACTGTTAGGATTCCAGAATTATGACAAATCTAAAAGTTTAAAGACCATGGAATCTCCAAAACTTCAGGAACTTTCTGAATCGATTAATTTTTACAATAACATCTTTGTCATAACACTATAAACTGTTCACTGGCATCATCTATATCATCTGCTATCTCTTGTTAATCTTATCCCTTTCCTGATAGTGGTTTGTAGGCCATGACAACATGTCTTTTTTCGTGGGAACTTCTACTAGAGCTGCTGTTAGATGTGGTGAATTCTGGAAGGAATGTATAATTAATGTCTTTCCTGAGCATTGGAACTGTTCTTGGAGTTAGCCTCTTACCTTTTATTTATTGATCCAAGGCTCCTAAGGCAAATTTGACTTTTTTGAATTAAAAGAGGCACTTGATATCGCTTTAGAGTGATGGAGATTCAATTAGATACAGAATATGCCCGCCATTAGTGTAGTCTATACATCACTATCACCTGTCTATATAGTTTGTTTTTCGGGGTTTCTTGCCATTAGCGTTTCTCTTCTTTTTGTCTGCATCAATCGAGTAAAGCCTTTTATGTCATTTACCGTTGTTGATGATGGAGGATCCTTCCTCAGATTTCTTTGGACGGTTCAACCTGGCCAAACCGGTAGTTGAGTTTTTGTCCCAGCTTCTCCACCCTGAATGTCATTCTACCAACAGTGTAACTTCCAACTTCGGATTTCTTTTTAGTACCTTCCAGTCAAAGGTCTTAAGGGACTCAATAAGTGAGATTATCTTCTCATTGGTGAAATCCTCACACATTGAGATTCATCTAACCCGAATATTTGTGAGGCTAAAAGTCTAAACTAATTTTTTCAGTGTTATATAATAATTACCCGTGTCGCTAATAAGAAATGGTTATTGGAGTCAATAATTATAAAACTAATATCACAATTACGGTTATGGCTGCTTACATAAATGCTCTTCATAACTCTGGCATTCGCCTGTTGGCTTACCCGCAGTAGGTGCTCATGGACCACTCATAGGAGTGTGGCTTAGGTAACGTAGTAAAAATATCTACTGAATAAATGATGAATTGAGGACTGAATGGTCTGTTTGCGCTTGATTTTCGAGGGATGCCGTCCATTACGATTATGGCGGGGTCATGATCTGGATTGCTATTTTCTGACATAAGTTTCTGCTCTGCACTGGTTGGAGATGGTTCACAATCATTCCATTCTTGAATTTCTCCTATTCAAAAGATTTGATATAGGACGTATTTACTAATAACAACCATAACAGTCACACTGATAACTCTTCCAGGCAGAGAACTTATATCCGTGTTTAGTTAGCTAGAGGGCTGAGGAAACTTGCTGTGATGTGTATGGTATGGGCAAATGCAAAAACTGGTCTGGTAAAATTTCGTGCTATGTCGACAATGTCGATGCTGTACAGCTATGAACCATACTATCAGGATGAGGTTTATGTCGCAGGTAAAGTAGCTTATGATTAGGATAACAAATCGTGGTAATATTTGGGAAAGAGCTGTGAAGAATTTACCCACATTCACCAGGGACATTCAGTTCTTGGTCATCAGTTTGTTCGCTATGTAACAGAACAGCACACTAGCCAAATAGCTGCAGATGAATGGCGCCCTAGATAACCAACTATTATTTTCAATACTAAATACAAATATGGTCTTTATGTAGAGGGGACCGGGTATGATGAATTTGTAATTGATCCAGATCCAGTTTTAGACTTAAAGATTTTCTCACTGGCTGTGGGAATGAAGACTGCACAGGGCGATGACAAGCTGAACGTATCCAAACACTCTTTTCGTTTCTAAGTTTTGGGTCGCCAGTCCGCCGATGATCTGGGACTGTATGTGGGACCAATATAAGTAATCCAGCACGTAACTGACCATTTAAGTGTACCACCATTGTCCGAAACAAATGTACCTTCATCCTGATCTTCAACCTTATAGCAATAAACCTCCTCCTCGATGTTGTTGAGAAAAAAGGTTTTTGGCTTTTCCACTATGGCCACGATTGCCAAGTTTATGTCCGTGTGCATCATTAATGAACCAGGAACCCCGAACACGACAACAGGTACAAAAATGGCGGGCGGGCACTTGTCCAAAGACCATGTATATGAGGAATTTGCTTTACTTTGGCTTCGGATGCTGCTGTACACCTTTCCGTACTCCATATTCCGTTCTACATTCAGATAAGCCTCAAGAGCACCAACACCTGTACAAGTTTTTCACCGCATTTCAGATGACAAATGACAAATGACAGAATATTCTCAAAGAATTGCAATATTTTTTGAACATACAGATTGTACAAAACCCTAAAATAACCATACATTAAAAGAAGACAAAAACCCTCTCAAATATTTATTGACAAACATCAAATGCCAGATTACCAATTACAAATGACTTATGATCTTACGCAGAAGACCAAGAACAGAAAAAATTTGCTAAAATGGAGAAGACAGATAAGAGGAGGCAGAAAAGAAATTATCAGACGACTAAACATAAAACAAATGACAAATTACAAACTAGTCAGAAGAAAGATGACAAAAGCTAAAAGAAAAAACTAAAGCTTAAAGGAAATCTTTTGAATAAATCGACTATTTTATTGAATTAAACGTTTATTTAACCGTTTTCTATACAAAGAGAACAGATGGCCCGTTCGCTTGGGCGCGTACACCACAAGAAGCGCAATTCAATCATCTTGTAGGTGGCGCTAGTGTCGAATCATGGAAATTCAAATAACTCAATACTCCACCCAATTGAGTTCTTCGTTACCATAAAAGGATAAACAATCAAATATCTGGGTTTTTCAGTTTCACGTGCGAGTCCGCTGATGTGCTGACCGCTGCTGCATCTTTCACGTGAAACTTCTCGACCACCCTGTGAATGTAACTGGATTAGTGGATGAATATTTGACGACCGGTAGCTTCATCTATTTTGTCCAGGATCTAAATCCCGGCCAAAATGTCCAGTTTCCGAAACTGTTATTTCGAACTGCTTCCTTATCTTGTCCGCGCAACTGCGGAGCAACGCTCCATCCGAGGACATGACGAGTCTATCATCGACTTAGAGAATAACGATTATCGAGTCAGTGTCAGTCCTCCTGTTGACGCACTTGTCTGCTTCTCCTCGTTGGAACCCTTGTCGAGTATAAACTGGTTGAACTTTTCGTTACAGCATCATGATTCTTGCTTCAATCCGTATATTGACCTTTGTAGTTTGCATAATTCATCCCCGTTGATCTAGATAATCATTTTTTCAGCATCGATCGTAGTGTATTCGTCGAAAATTATGTTCCTGTTGTTGTCGGAATTTCCTTCGTATCCAACAAATATGAGTTTGCTGGATTAGTCATCCAGCTTGGTTCTTTGGCTTTGCGGGATGTGCATGGATGCGGTGCAGCCAAACTTCTTCAGGTGTGATTATGTCGGCTTCCTCCCTTCTTGTTCGTCGGAGTCCGGTTGAGAACGTATACAGTCGTGTTTACCACTTCGCTCCAGATGTACTTTGGCGTATTCATCGCGTGCATCATGACTGTGCGCATTTCCCTTCTTATGCGGCCGTTCTGCTGTTTCTTGTAGGGCGAAGTGTTCTCCAGGATTATACCTTCCTTTTTCAAGTAGCTCTGCAAATCTTCAGTGATGTACTCCTGACTATTGTCACAGTGAATAGCTTTGCAACCTTGCAACCTTGCGGCTTCTCCACCATTTGTATTTACTTTTTCAGGCAAGACAGGACATCAGATCCGTGCTTCATGGTGCTGACAGTGAGGTACGATATCGCATTGTCCTTGAACATAACAACGATTATCGCTCCTACAGATGTTTCAATTGCAATAGGGCCGCACACAGAGAATATTCGTTCTTCAACTTCCTCTTTGCGGACTTCTCTGGATTGGTGTTGAAAACGATGTTGTTTGTAATGTAATACAATCTCATCCTCGTCAGGGTTATGCCAGTTATTTATTGTCTGACACCATTTCCGTACAATGTCAAATACAAGGTAAATATCTCTTACAGACTCATCTTATTAAATTTAGAAATTATAAAGATTGCACAATTGTTTTTCTTTGTTTTAGGCCTGTGTAATATTGTCTCGAAAATTACTTTTGTCGGCTTTTTAAATGACTATTACTATTTTTGTGTTTTTTTGTTTTGAATTTTAACTGTTTTAAGAAACATAGTTGATTTTTAATAAATATAGAAAGTTTTAAAATTGTGGCTAATAATGTTTAACCTTTTGAGACCCTTAAAATAATAAATGTGTTTAAAATTGATACCAGTACGTTTATTGATTAATTATTAAAGAAAATACAAAAATTATATTTTAAATTTTGATGGTTTCTTGAAGTAGTAACAATTTATAATAAATAAAAATTGCGGCATTTGTTCTTTTTATTGTTTAATCCCTTTTTAGAAATGAGTGAAGATAATTAGACGTTAGACTTTTGATAGTTAATTTTAAAAGTTAAGAAATTTACGTTTTAAATTTTATCTGTAGCTTAAAGTTTAGCTAATTCTTAATCAAACTAGTAAGATTAGAGGTTGTGGCATTTGTTTTTCATTTTTTTGAAACGCTTGTAAAAACGGGCAGCCTTAAATTGATTAGAAGTTAGATTTTTATAATTTATTCGAAAATTTAGGAAATTTACTTGCTAAATTTTATTTGTAGGTTAAAGTTTAACTAAGTAGTAATGACACTAGTAAGTTTTAAGATTGTGGCAGTTTTTAAATTTTTTTAAACCCGTGTAAAACCGAGTGGCCTAAAAATAATTAGAAGTTAGAATTTTGATAGTTTATTACAAAATTTAGAATATTTATGTTCTAAATTGTGATTGCGTCTTAAAGCTTAGATAATTCTTAATCAAATTAAAAAGTTTTATGATTGTGGTATTTGTTTTTCTATTTGTAAAATGCTTACAAAACTGAGCCGCCTGAAAATGATTAAAAGTTAGAGTTTTGTTTGGATTTTTACAAAATTACAAGATTTTTAATTTTACTTGCAGCTAAAAGTTTATCTAATTTCTAATTAAACGTTTTTGGATAATAAAAATTTTATTCATTTGAGGTGAACTACCCCAGAGAATTATTCCGTATCTTATTATGGACTCAAAATTTGCAAAATATGACAACTTCAAAATGTCTAATGAAATATGAGGTTTTAAGGTACGCAACATAAAACTTACTTTAGCCAATTTTTTTTTTGTAAATACTCGATATGAATGGACCATTGGGAAAAGTTAATATTTAGATTACCGATGGTAACATTATTAGGAGTTGTAATGTTTTTTGGTGGATTCTAAATTAAATATTTTTTGTGTGATATCATGCATAAATATTTCGGCTAACAGAGGACTTAGGGGTGAGCCCATTGCTACACCTTCTTATTGTTGGTAAAAACGTTTTTCAAATGAGAAGTAATTATAGTCTAGGATTATTTCTACTAAGTTCAAAAATTCTTGAATTATGACTGAGTTGACATTGCATTAAGAATTTTTCAGAAATTTCTAAATTTTTCTTTAAAGATTCTTGAAATTTTAGTACTTTCTCCTCCACAGTTTTAGTTTTTATTGCAACTTCCTTTCCAAAGAATTTTCATCGAGAAAGAGAAGTTTAGCAAAGATTTTATTCAAGAGTTACAAAATATTTCAGAAACTCATTATTTATATTTATTTATAAAAATTTCTTCGAGGTTTTAATACAATAGTTCAACTTTTCCTATTGGAAAAGTTTTTTCTAAGTTTCTATAATCTTCTCAGATGAATTTTTCACAAGATTTCATTTTACATTTATAAACCTCTTTTTGGGGATTCTAGAAGAGTACAGTAATTTCTCTTTCTTATCTAATAAATAAATAGATACTTCCAGAATTTTTAGCTAAGATTTTATTCGAGAGTTCTAGATTTTTCAGAAAATTCTTTAAGATCTTGTTTAACTTTACAATTTATTAGGATTTTTTTTCTCTAAATTTCTAGAACTTACTTACAGATTTCTGGAAAATTCAGTAATTTCTCCTTCATATTTTCAGTTTTTGCATCTTCTTTTGCAAATAATTTGATCGAGGATTCTAGAATTTTTTACAAGATTTCCTTTTAGATTTCTAGGACTTTTTTGGAGGATGCTAAAAGTTTAAAGTAATTTCTTCTTCATATTTCCAGAATTTTTAGCAAAGGTCTTATTCGGTAGTTTTATAGAAAGTTCGTTTCAATATTTATAGAATTTTGTTTGTGGCTGTTTCCAATAATTTCTCTTTCATATTTTGATATTGTCTTATAAATTGTAAAGATTTCCTTCAGAGCTCAAAAATTGAAAAAAAATCGTTTCCAGAACTTTAGACTTTTTTCTAGAGTTCAGAAATTTCCACTATCTTTTATTCAGATTTAGAGGCTCTAGATTTTTTGCTAGAAAACCTGTTTCTAGAAATCTAGACTCTTTTCAGTCATTTCTCTTCCAGATATCAAGATTGTTTTTTAGGCTGTCTTTAAAATTGCGAAGTTTTTAGATTTAAAAAAAAAATTCTAGAAATGTAGATTTTTTGTAGAATTTAGGAAATTTCCAGTTAATTGCGAAGATTTAAATGAAGGCTTTTATTAGAAACTTTGTTTTTAAAGATCTAGACCTTTTTTTCAAGAGTTCAGGAAATTTCTAGCAATTTCTTCTCCACATTTCAAGATTTTTTTCAACTTGTCTTCTAAATCGCAAAGTTATCATTGAGGCTCTAGAATTATTAGAAATTTCTTCTAGAAATCTAGATTATTTTCTCAAGGGTTCTGGAAATTTCTAGCAATTTATTCTCTAGAGTTCAAGAGTTTTTTTGAAGTCATCTTTTAAATTGCAAAGATTTTCTTTGATGCATTACGATTTTCTAGATTTTTTTTCTAAAAGTTTACCGTTTAGAAAATGGCTAATAACTTCTTGACAAATTTTTTTTTCAACTTTTCTTATTTGTGAAGATTTTTTCAGGCTCTAAATGTTTTTTAATTCGTCTTCTTTTCAAGAATTCAGGTAAATTTCAGTATTTGCTTCTCTTGAATTCAACATTTTGTTTCAACTAGAGGCCATAAACTTATTTAGAAAGTTCTAAATTGCGGAATTTTTCTTGGGGGGGTCTAGATTTTTTCTCTAATTTTCCCCCAGAAATCTTTTCTTATTTTCTAGAAAGTTTAAGGAATTTTCAGTAACTTCTCTTCCAGATTTCAAAGATATTTTTTCAGCTGGTCTTCTAAATTTCTAGGAGGCTCTAGAATTTTTAGAAAATTTTCATTTAGAAATCTAGACGTTTTTGCGAAGCGTTCAGGAAATTTTCAGAAATTTCTCTTTCACATTTCAAGGTTATCTTCTTATCTACTAAATTACAAAAACATTTTTGGAGCTCTAGAACTTTTTAGAAAATTTGTTTGTATTTAGATTTTTTTTGAGGGTTCGAGAAAATTTCAGTAGTTTCTAAATTACAAAAATTTTCTTTGAAGCTCTAGAACTTTTTACAAAATTTATTTGTAGAAATCTAGATTTTTTTTGAGGGTTCGGGAAAATTTCAGTAATTTCCCTTTTTTGAGGCTTTAGATTTTTAGGAATTTTTTTTCTAAAATCTAGACTCACTTTATCAAGAATTCAAGAAATTTCCACAAATTTCATCTCTAGGTTTTAAGTTTTTTTAATTCAGCCCGCTTTCTAAATTGTGAAGATTTTATTGGAAGCTCTAAAATTTTCAAAAAACACTCATTTAGATTTTTTTCAAAAATTAAAAATTTTTCTAATAATTCCTCCATTCACTGAATTGAAAAATTCAATATGTTTTAACGACAAATTATTGTAAGTATGGATTATCACGTAGTAATGGTCGCAAAAATTCTCTGTATCAAAAATTTTTGATACATAATATAAGACGTAACTTTTCAAACCAACGCTAAAGAGAATGAAAAACTGAAAAAGTTTTATTGAAACATTTTTTTTGTTCTAAATTTAAAAATTTAGAATTTTTTTGCTCATTGCTAATACATAATAATAATATATAACTATAGGAGCTAAAAGAAATTTATATTATTTATTAAACAAGTAAATATAAATAATATAAAATTGAGCAAATAATTAAGAATAACCTCATAGTTTTCGAGAAAAATATAGGGAAAGTATTATGATGGCCACATCACCATTTGTTTTACATATATATTATAGGCTGGTGAATTTACATATGCCTCCACGGGTCTAATAGTTTTATCTCGTTTATGCAATTTAATTGTTCCATATAATCTAGGGCAAGATGGGCTCATTGGAATGATTTTGTATTGTTCTTTTTGTGAGAAAATGCTTTTACTGTCGTATTATTATTAATGAATTGTTCGACTTTTTCTATGTATTCGGGTTTTGTTATTATTGAATTGTCAATTTTTATTTTACGTTGAATGTTTTTAATTAGTTTTGAATCTAAAGAGTTTACCTGTGGCTGTTTAATTAATTTTGCTATTTTTTCTTTGCTTAGTTGGCTATCACTGACATTTTTTTAGAGCAATTTCCGTTTCTACTATTAGCGTTTCTTTAAAATGTAAACAATTTACATGAGGGGAATATTTGGGGCCTAATTCTAATAGTGAAGTTTCCTGATTCTAAAATTGTGAATTAGTGAGGTTTATAACTCTAGGGTAAAAGTTTTTCTTCTCAGTGCATATATTAGGTTTACAATTAACGGATTGTTCCTGTTGTAGTTTTTCGATTTTCTTATTCTGGGTCTGGTATTTCTTGTAGGTGATGGTAGTTACTTTGCTCCTTACGTAGTCGTCGAAAAGATCAAATTCCACTGGGTGTAAGTCATGCAGTAGTTCTGTGTGCATGACCTTCAGATATGTATATGTATATTATCCATAAATTTTCTGCTGCTGTTTTGGATTTTCTTCCAGCTACGGTATTGGTGTTTGTCTTCACTTGTACATATTTGGGTATAATATTGAGTTTTAGACATTCTGGATTGAATCGGATATTTTGAATTGCTTGTTTGTGCTTCAAACGTAACTTCATGTATATTTTAGCCTTTTCTGCTAAGGAAATTCGACGATTAATGAAGAAAACTCCTTGTCTTGATTTGGTGACTTCTGTTTTGGCTTGCTCCTGCAGAAGAGCACGATGTGGCCCCTCTTCCTGCATTGGTAGCACATAATGTTGGGCCTCCCCTCCTCCTGGTTTTGGAGGTTCGATTTCTGCTTGCTCCATCTCCCTGATGACGGCTCTGTCTTTTTCGTCGTTTTGTGCGATGAATTTCTGTCCGACGAGCCTGCGGATGCCGTTTCAAATTGCTCAGTCAGAGACAGGTTTGCGTCTTCACCGACTAACCTAGACTGTCTGTTTTCACTGACTGACAGCCACGCCTGTCGATAATTCCGAAATAATTTTTGTTATAATTACCGCGCCACTGACAGCCTCACCAATTTCTTTGCTAGATTTTCCACATTCGCAAAGTGTTGGGTAATGCTGTCATTATCTTTCGTGCGATACTGGTGAAAACGTTCGCGTGCGAAAATTTTGCTCGACTCAGACCGTTGCAGATAGATGAAATCAAGCTTACGAATTATTTGATGAGATGACTCATAATTCTCAATCAAGGTGATCTACGAGCAGTCCAAGGCAGATTGGTCAAAAAAACTCCTAAAAAACTACCTAAATTTAAATTTATGGATCTACTAATGTTAATATTACTTTCAGTTTCTCTTTAAACTGACGTAAACTCTAATTGTTGGATATGTTGAGTAATTGTATAAAGTAAGAAATAAATAAATAAAGGGAGTATTTCAAGAAATTACGGATTTATAGTGAAATAATATATTAAATGTTAAAGTTGAGAAAATCAATATCGCGTGTAATTAATGGGGAAATTTTAGTGCTCGATTGTTTATAGGTAGAGAGCGGATTTCTAGCATTATGCTTATCCATAATATTAATAGCATCGAAAAAATTTCTTAATATCTATACGAATCTTGAAGAATGTGATTACTTAGCGCTAAGTTTTTTTGGGCTTTTTTGCTTATTTTGACTTTTTGTGCTTATTTTGACTTTTTATGCTTATTTTCATGCTTTTTTTAGATTTTGATGCTTATTTGGAGCATTTTCTTAAACATTTAAAAAACATTTAATAATAATTTCACGCTGATATTAAATTAATGTGCTAATATAGAGAATTTTCGTAAAAATCTGTATCCCATCATTTATAGATTATATTTGTATTACATATTTTCTTCGTGTCTTTTGACAACATAATTGTTAAAAATCTTCATAATATGATACAATAATTATAATGAATTTTATTATTAATAAATATTAGTATAAATTACCAATTTACAATGGATTCGTTTATAAATAAGTAGATATAATAGACCGTCTCATTATTCAGATAATACAGACGAACGCTTCATAGGAATCACACCTATGATATTCCGGATGTAAACGTCGTTAAAAAATAAATTGGGGCCCCAGTAAGAATTAAATGTAAACAAATTTAAGTGATAGCTAATAATCAGGTGTTCTGCAACCGTATCAATTTCCTTCTCTCGGCAAAAGTACCGATGGGACGACTGGCGCATATTTACCGTTTTCGTTAATTTTCATATTCAAACTCGCATTCATAAACTATTGAATTGACATTCCAAAAACTTTGCTTATTTATCAAAAATTACTACATGCGTGAATCGTATTAACCTGGGGAATCACAGATAAATTATATTATATAATTCACATGTATATTTAACCCATAATGCAAAAGGTGAAAACCACAATACAAGAATTAATTAGAGGCTATCCAGAATTAATAAGTGAAAATTATACATTATTTTGTAAGGCATGTTTAAAAATAGTAAGTTTTATTTTAGTTCCCAACTGCATCCTAACTAGTCAAGACTTGTATGTAAAACATGTTATAACAACACTACGTCAAGAACGTTTGAAAAAGTTCAAAGCTGAACTAACAAAACAGCACAATATCACAATCTTTAGCATCATCTTCAATTAAATTCACATTTGTGCAAAATACTTTTACATTCTAATATCCCTTTAAGAAAATTACAAAATAATGAATTTAAATCTTTCTTGGGAAAATATTGTAAAATACGCATTCCCGAGAAAAAATGATGTAGCTCTTAGATACTATGAAACCATACAAAAAATTAAAGATATTATTAACAATAATTATATGTGGTTTGGTGTGGATGAAACCACAGACTTGTTTAATTTAATAATATGAGTTTAACATGAAGACATCCGACCATCAGTATTTTGATATATACAAAAGAATTGAAGAAAACTGATAATAACATTATAGCAAAATTCATAAATGATGGACTGACAAGCTTATTTTTGCCGTAGACAATACCAAGTTACAAAATTTTACTAATAATGCATTTTGTGTATTGTACAAGTTTAGCACATGAATAGAAACGAATTTCTGAAACTATAAGAATGAAATTTCCATTTGTAGATTTAATTAAATATGGAAAAATAGTTCTTATATTCTTCTGTGAGTACAATTATTCAAGAAGTCATTATCTGATATCTCACTGCCCCATAAACCAGTGCTAACAAAATGGGGAATTTGGCTATATGCTACAATGTACTATGCGAACAATTTTGAAGAATTTAATAAGGTTATATACAACTTTCCCGAAACGACAAGCAAATCAGTTAAAGACTGTTAAACAGTTCTTAAGAAACAAGAGCTTCCTTCAAAACAATTGAGTTACATAAAATCGCGTTTAAATTTTGTGAGCAACACAATCAAATCTTTATAAAAGCAGATTCATTTTAGAAAATACCTGCATGCATTGGCCAAGAAATTAAAATAATATCGAAAGAAGTATTCGTTGAAAATGAAGGATTTTTAATATTAAATAAATTAAACTTGATTTTGAATGGCAATTTTCAAATGGATCCAGCTATAATTTAAAATAAAGAGAAGCTTTTCTACTTTCAAAAATTTATTGAGCGTCAGAAGTAATAATTTTTTCAATTAAACCCTTAGAACAACATTTAATGATCTACTGTTTTTATGAATAGATTTTAGTTATTTTGAAACGTATACAAAATTACAATTTAATTTTTAAATACTTACATGATATTATATATTGCGTAAAGAAAGTATGTTTATTTTAGTTTTAAGCCAAATTTCTTTGTAAAATATGTTGATAAACGTGTAACATATCAAGAAAATATAGTTTTCTTTAGTGCTTTTTTCGTGTTTTTATGCTTTTTTCCTGTTTTTATGCTTTTTTAATGCTTTTTTTCTCTAAATTTTGTGCCTTTTAATGCTTTTTTAATGCTTTTTTCGTGTTTTTATGCTTTTTTCCTGTTTTTATGCTTTTTTAATGCTTTTTTTCTCTAAATTTTGTGCCTTTTTAAGTGCTTTTTTTCACATTTTTTAAGCTTTTTTATCCGCTCTCTATTTATAGGCGTGTGTTGAATAAGCGCGCCTTAATAAACAAGATAAATCATTGCAGCACGGCAACAAGACACTGCTGATTCAATTATTTGCAAATGTTGATTGATAGCGGCAAGTAGGCACTGCAGGGAAAATCGGGAGTGGCACTGTAGACGGAATTAAAAGGTATATGTCTTTCCTCCAGGAGCTCGGCATAACAGAACAGAACAAGAAGAGGCGGAGGCGCGCGAGGATTACAACTACCTGGAAATTTTCATAACGAGCAAAGTGGAAAGCGGGTGAGCGGGAAGTGGATGAGGGGTGAAAAGTCCACGTATCCCGGCGTTTTCCTTTATTAATAAATTACGCCACTACGCCCAAAACTACAATAACGAGAAACACACAATAGCCCTTAAATTAAAATAAATCCCCCAGATATTATAATAAACTAGCGAATTTACGGCGCATATTAATTTATAACGCGGACCTAAATTACTGCTATTCTATTTGGTTTTACTGTCGGAATCTCGACAATATTATAATTAATACAATCGAACGCTGTATCGTGAAATGTGCGCAATACTCGTTATTCATAAATTAATGCATTAACCGGGTTCAGGATTCGGATATAATATGTTTTTGGCCATGCGTAATATCATGTATTATTAATAGTTACGATTTGTTGCCTCTATTGTTGTCCTTCTTAATTACCAAACGTGCAATCACTATTCCGCCCAAATATCATTTAATAATTATAATTATTATAATTGAAATTTATTAGCTTTATCGTATACATTATTGCTCAGGTAATGAACACTGCTCGTATCCAATCGATAACACGCAACCACTCGAGAACTGCTCCCTAACTAATTCAACTCGATTAATCAATTATTTCATTTTGAATTATGATTGCTTATTCTTTACATACATTGTAATAATTTTACCTAAATAAAAATTACCTTTATCTTCATATGCTGCTACTGATTTTAGATCTTATATTTCCATCTTCTTTTATTAAAAATTGTTCATAATTTATGAACAATTACAGCTTTTGGCATTTTTTGATACATATTTTAAACAGATAGAGTAAACAGTAATTAGTTAATTAATAAAATAAACTATCGTATAAATATATAAACATGCCATATAAATGTTTTAATATGGTTTCCATTAGTGTTGGCGCTAACTAAAAAAAACAAAACGCTTTGAAACAAATTTTTTTCTACGACAACTTTCGCGCGTTTTCCGTATCATCAAAGAGCTATTTACTGTTCGCACATTACACATTTCGTATGTATCCGCCGGCGATTCTAATAAATTACCATAAAACTGCGCGGCATTCCATACATATACATTAGGAGACGTTAAAAGTTAAATATTTTCAGTTAAAAATTTCCAAATCCCGAATTAATATTAATAAGGATTACTTCCCATGCACGGGGAAAAGTGAAACTGGAATTCGGAGAGTTGTCAAGCAGGAAAATCCTGTATTCTGACAAGGGTGATTGATTGAGCTTTTTATTTATTCTTCGTGTTAATATTTTGTTTCTATTTGTAATTGTATTATTTTGGCGAAGTCATATGAATTATATTTTCTTGTCTAAAGATTTATTTTAATTTTATACAATGAATCAATTGAGAACCTTAATGTATATAATAATAGAAGTATACAATTATGCAGATATTGAGGATTTAAAATAATTTAGGCACAAAATCATGTATACAAGTATGACTGCGCCAAAAACGTAATTTTTTTATTTAAGGTTGTTTATAACGTATGCGTAATGTGAAATAGAAACTAAAAAATGATTTTTTATGCTTATGAAAAGTCTTTAAAAAAATAATTTAATATAATTGATACTTGCACTACACCCTTGATGGAACCAGATATGCAAATTTGGTAAAGTAAGACATACGTGTCTTACTGCACCAAATTTAAAAATAATTTAAACGAATTAGTATTATATTTTATATTAGGTAAGGATATTCTAAGCTAGGAGTAATACTAAAAACTTATTATATAGTATATTATAGTATCCTAATCTAATGTAAAATTTTTAAAATATTTATTTTTTACCTAGATAACCATAATTTTCTTTCGTTGGTATTAGCATTATAAAATATTTAGTTAATCGATATGGAAAAACCCTGTTTAAACCTATTATTTTTATAGATCAATTACTTCTTAAGTGAAGTTTCTTTTTTACATCGATTTAGAACTCTTATCGAGTCATAAAACTCGCATCGATTCTAAATTCGCGCGCGCGATTCAAACGCAAAAAGGTGTCACTAATCCAGTGATTTAACTGCACGGGAAAGCATTAATAATTAAAAGTAAAACTTAACCGGCGAGTTGAATAAGAAAAACCCTTTTTGATAAAACCAGCCAGACGCAATAATTTATGCGCCCGGCGGCACAAATGAAAAAGATTTGTGGCCTCGGCGGCGGCATATAACACGATAATATTATAAGGAGGAAATGGGTAATATTTTTGAAAGCGCTTATTCATTGAAAAAAAAAGGAAAATCGGCCGAGTCGTCCCTACCACCACCATCAACATCACCACCGCCACTAAAATAATAAAAGGGAAAGTTTTACGGTTTATGATATATTACGGATATAATGCGAAGTTATTTAATTAGGAAGAGTGGTATTTTATCTGAAAAATCTATCCCGGATTATGGACGTTAAAAGCGAGTTCTCCTTATTACTGGCCACTCCCGGAAAATCACGTACACATTATCGTTTATCCATTGTGGATAAAATACGAGTCGAGGTTATGCGACTGAAATATATTGGTGGGAAGGGGGAGGTTGAAGGAAGGGCGGGGGGAGGCTCAAAGAAATGTTATAATGTATCTTAAAAGCTTCGCCTACAATTCCATGAAAGAATATTCATAAAGGAAATGTACATACCCTACATAATAAAATTGTTTGCGTCCTGGAATATTTCTAGTTTATAATATACTCAACCAATAATTTACCCCGACTAAACTATATTTCATATGGTGTGATTGGAATATTCTTCAGCTAACTATAGGGAAATGCAAATATATATTATTCAATAGGAGTAAATATGCACCTCGGAAGATTTTATTAACAATTACAGAATCGTCAGCGTGGATGAAATGAAATAATCTTTTTTAAAAAGTAATTTCCAAGTTCCTAAAATATAACCCGCGCAGTCGTGCAGATGTTAAAGAATTTTTGTTTTAACAAATTAATTAACAAAAAGAATCTACGTGTAAAATCCAAAATCAAGAGTGCCAGCAGCAACAGCCGAATCCCTGACTATTGGAGTCACCCACCGAAGAGGAATAATCAAAGTTCAGGATATCTGGTATCGCCCAGTCTCTTCAACGGACAAACAACCCCTGACTATTGGAGTCACCCACCGGAGAGGAACATCGCGTTCGAGTTTTGGAATCCACCAGGCTCTCCACCGGACCCTAGCGGTAAAGAAACAAAGAAAACATCGTGAGGCTTTGCACATAACATACAAAGTGTCGAAGTGCTTTTATGTTATAAGCCTTTGTAGCAAACAAGAAGTAGTCACATTTCCCAAAACCATATGTAACCTTAATTCCTATGCAGGAAATTGACACGGAAGAAAGAAGCCATCTCTAAAGAAGCCATCTAGAATTACCTTCTCCAAATCCCATCCTTAAAATGCCGATATCATTGTTTGATTTAAGTTCGCTTTAATCGAATTAAACGATATCGACGACAATAGAAATATATACAAGCAATAGCATAAACAAACATTCAATAATCATTTAGCTTAAACATTTAATAATCTATTATTATAATTATACAAATCCAACATCAATGAAAATCAGTGGAATCATCTTAATCCTGACAGTGTAAGTAAATGAACGACGAATTAGAAGACCTTATAAATAATTTCAATCAATCTTGCAACGTTCGTCCCCAAAATCGTAGAAATCCTCAATTAATCAATATGGCCGTACCAATAATTTAAGTTAAAGACAGAGAACCAACAAAATTATCAACATTCTTAAATTCGTGCGAATCAGTCCTTCAAATGATGTCACCGAATAACGACCCAGCAAGAATAACATTTACACTTTTACATATTATATCAAAATTAATCGGAAAAGCAGCGATGATGCTAGCTGCAAGACCATTTAATACATTCCAAGAATTAAAAGAAATTTTAATATCACTTTTCGGAGACCAAAGAGACGAAGAATCATTACTAAGAGATTTCATCATGCTCAAACAAAAATTAAATGAAACTCCATTACAATTTGCCGACAAATGCATTGATATCAGATGCTTATTATTGAATAAATTAGATTGCCAAAATTTACACATCGACATTAAAACAGCAAAAAGTAATTTATATAATGCCACTACACTAAAAGCTTACCGGATTAAATAGCCACATGCGCCATCTACTAAGATGTAAAACACCAGCAACAATAGAAGATGCAATGAGAATGACAGTAGAAGAAGAAAATATGAACTATCATCGAGCTCAACTACATCCGAGTCAACAGCAAAATAACCAAAAGATAAATAAATCAAATCATAATTTAAAAGTCAATCCCTTACCCATGGGAAACACACACATATATCAACCACAAAATTTTACACCTGCTCCAAGACCAGCCCAAACACAACATCAATTTCAACAAAACTCATTTCAACCAAGACCAATGCAATTTCTAAGACAACAGTTTACACCGAGACCAATACAATTCAATCAATATCCAAATAGACAACAACAACAATCATGGAATAGAACTCCATCTAGAATGACACAATTCCAGAGACCACAAACAAGACAATTACCTAAACCAACACCAATGGAAGTATCATCAGGTACAACAACTCTTAAACGTTCACAACAACCGAAATATATAGTAGAAGGACTTTACCATCAAGAAGACGCATTTAACCCCGAATATCAACAATATCAAGAACACCCAGAATACGAAGAATACCAACAAGAGGAATACCAACAAAATAATGAAAAAGAGATTTATGAAGAAAACTATGAATTAACAAACGAAAATTTTCCAACAGAAGCCTCGAATACCAATCCGAATATATAGAAATAAACGTCGCAAATTTTCATAAATTACCATATATAGAAATACCAGAAATAAACGCAAAATTTATGATTGATAGTGGATCAACAAGTACTTTAATTAATGAAGAAATCGCTCAACAATATTTCCCAGATATAATTGAATATGATCCATTCCAAATTAAAACCCCTTATCAAACATCAAATCATAATTGTTCAATAAACATAGGACTCTCACATATTTTTAATCGACCAGATATTTTACATAAACATTAGATATTTAATTTTCATCAAAATTATCAAGGTTTAATTGGAACCGACTTATTACAAAAATTACATGTAGTCATTGATTTCAGTAACAAACTAATTATAACACCAGGCGCTCAAATTCCATTACATTTGCCAAAACCTACTAAGGATATTATATTAACACGTCAAAAAAGAATAAGAATTCAACCTAGAACGGAAATGCCAATAAAGTTAATAACAAATTATTGCGAAACTACAGAAGGAATTTTAAATAATTATACATTCAAAAATAAATTGGAAATACCTGCCGGAATTTGTAAAATTGAAAATAATTGCACAAATCTCCTTATTATAAATCCAACAGATGAACAAATAATATTTGATATACCTGAATTACGAATTCATCCCGGACAATTCGAATTAAACAACATTGACACAACAGAAAATGAGACAGATTTTGACCCAAAAGAATTAGACGCATTACAAAAAGAAAATTTAAAAAATCTACGTTTACAACATCTCAATAAAGAAGAATATAGAGCAGTGCGAAAGTTATGTTATAAATATCGAGATATAATGTACTACCCTGGAATACCTTTGCCTTTTACAAACCAAGTCAAACATTCAATTAGAACAACTGATAACGTACCGATATATACTAAAACATATAGGTATCCACCTATCCACAAAGAAGAAATAGAAAATCAAATTAACTTAATGATGCAACAAGGTATAATAAGACCATCCAGCTCACCATGGTCTTCGCCCTTATGGATTGTACCCAAAAAGATCGACGCAAGTGGACGTAAAAAATGGAGAATAGTAATAGACTATAGAAAACTCAACGAAAAAACTATTGATGACAAATACCCACTTCCAAACATTGCCGACATATTTGATAAATTAGGAAAATGCAACTATTTCACCACATTGGACCTTGCCAGCGGTTTCCACCAAATTGAAATGCATAACGACGACATTGAAAAGACAGCTTTCTCAACAGATAAAGAACATTATGAATATCTTAGAATGTCCTTTGGATTAAAGAATGCACCAGCAACATTCCAACGAGCTATGGATAATGTACTTACCGGACTTCAAGACATATGCCTCGTTTACTTAGATGACGTTATTATATTTTCAACATCCCTACAAGAACACATTCAGAGTTTAAGAAAAGTATTTGATAAATTACGAGCAACAAATTTTAAGATTCAGCTGGACAAATCTGAATTCCTACAAAATGAAGTTAAATACCTTGGACACATTATTACAGAAAAAGGAATATCACCAAATCCAGATAAGATAAAAGCCGTTTTGGAATACCCTTTACCGAAAACAGTGAAACAAATTAAAGCATTTTTAGGACTAACTGAATATTACCGTAAATTCATTAAAAACTACGCTAAATTAACTAAACCAATGACGTCATGCCTAAAAAGGGAGCTCAAATCGAACACACAACAGAATTTATAAAAGCATTCGAAACTTGTAAACATCTTTTAATAAATAGTCCAATATTAACCACAGACGCATCCAATGAAGCACTAGGAGCCGTATTATCCCAAGGAACAGTAGGACAAGACAAACCAATCGCTTACGCATCAAGAACACTTAATGACACAGAAAAAAATTATTCGACAATAGAAAAGGAACTACTAGGAATTATATGGGCAACAAAATATTTTAGACCTTACCTTTATGGACGCAAATTTATGATTTATACCGATCATCGTCCCCTCCAATGGCTATACAACTTAAAAGAACCAAATAGCAAATTAATGCGATGGAGAATTAAATTAGAAGAATTCGACTACAACGTAATTTACAAGAAAGGGAAACTGAACACAAATACCGACGCTTTATCTCGTACACCTATCGAAATTCACCCAATTGACAACTTATCAATGGCCGGAAATCCAGATGAAAATCTAGATAGATTACTAGACGAAATTATCACAGAGAGAGAAACATTAAACACACCCGAAATTCCAATAATACACAACTATCAAAATCCACAATCTCCATTAAACATCGAAGAACTCATGGAAACCCAACAAATTATAGACGAATAAACCACAGATACAATTTATTCAACAAGAACTAACGAACCAAAAGATTAAAAAAGATTAAAATCAGTGAAGATCCCATTAATAAAGAGAGACACCAAATTATAATAAAAATTGCTGAAAATCCAAAGAGAACAAAGATCGAAAAATTGGGACAACGAAGAATTACAAAAATATACCTGCAAGTCAACTACTCAAAAGAAAATCTCGTAGACATCTTAAAAAATTACACCGCAGAAAAAGAAAACTTCTATATGTATTCACCGAGAAAAGAATTATATACAGAATTATCAAAATTATATTCTGAAATTTTCAATAATAATGGACCTAAAATAATTTGGCATACTAAACAAAATAAAAATTTAAAAACGGAACATAAAATAAAAACAGTAATCACAATGTACCACGAAGGAAAAACGAATCACCGAGGAGTTACTGAAACATACAATAAATTAAAGCGAAATTACTATTTTGATAACATGCTAAAAACCATCCAATACTACATTAACAGCTGTGAAATTTGTCAAAAAGCAAAATACGAAAGACATCCACCACAAATACCATTGAATTTAACCCCAACATCAACGAAACCCTTTGAACATTTATTTATGGACACAATTCAAATTGAACAAAAAATATTCCTGACAATCATCGATTCATTTTCAAAATTAGGATACGCAAAGAGAATATTATGCATAGAAGCAGCAGTAATAGCAAACGAATTAATAGAATACTTTTCGATATATAAGACCCCGAAGAAAATCACCACAGACAACGGAACCGAATTTAAAAATACATTAATACGAGATATTCTTTAGGTACACAATGTCGAAATTCACTTCGTTACTCCAGATCACCCTGATTCAAATGGACCAATTGAAAGATTACATTCAACTCTATTAGAACACATACGAATATTTAGATTAAAAGAAGAAACAAAAAGGTATCGAAGAATTAACAAAACTCGCATTATTGGCCTACAATAACACAATACATACAAACACAGGAAAAACCCCTCAAGAAATTCTATATGGCGAAGAAATCGAAAACATAAACGGAAAACGAATGGGAACAGCGAGCAACATAATATCTGAATAGGAATTAATCCACTCAATTGATATAACACCAATCATTGAAACATTAAGTAAAACCAAAGAACATAGAAAAGAATTTGAAGACCAAATTAGCCACTATGAGAGTGCGTGCACTGAAAATACAGACCTCAACAAACAACTATTAACCATGCTAAAACAGGAGACAAAACGCACAAACAATTTAATTAAATAAATATTACCACCACACAGAAATAAAAGAGAAATTTTTGAGTTTATCGGAACCATCGAAAAAACAATCACCGGAACTTTAGATGCCGAAGACGGAAAAAGATATGAAACTAATTTTAACAATTTATTTAAAAACGAAGAAATGCTAAAAGGCGATATACAAAATCAAATATCAATTACCAAGGAATTAATTGACCAAACAAATACAACAATTTCCACATTAATAAAAAACCATAACATAATTGTCGAAGACATAAAAATATTAAAAGCATCAATACAAAAAATATCAAAATGTGCCTGGACGAAAATATCAACAAATACACAATTAGCGCTTATCGAATCTATCAATGAAATTAACAATTATTTGGATCAAATAATAACAGCACAAACATTTGCAAAACACATGGAAATGCACCCCAGCATAATTAAGCCCACTGAACTACAAAACGAATTAATTAGCATACAACAAAAATTAGAAGATTCTTCACTCCTACTCGAACCGACGTTAGAAAACATTCCTAAATACGAAGAAATAATAAAAATTAACACTTATCAAAAAGAAACTGTAATTTACTTCATAATAAAAAAACCACTCGCGAAAAAAGTAAATATGAATATTACCAACTTTACACAATACCAAATGAAAACAACGAAATAATAATTCCAAACTCAAAATTTATTTTAATTAACGAAAAGACATTTATTGAACAAGACGAAATATGTATTTATCTACAAAACCTAGAATATTTGTGTGAAGCAAGAGTTTTAAAAAACATAAAACAAAAAACATGTCCTGTTCAACTCATCACATATGCCACCCATAGAACGTGTTCGCCTCGAAAGGTTTCTAATTTTGGAAACCAAATTATAAGAATTGAAAATAGCAACACACGGATTTTAATTGCCGCAAACCAGGAAACCATCGAAATTCAATGTTCATCTAAAACAAAACAACGAAAATCAATATATGGAAACTATTTAATTACTCTACCATATGGATGTAAAGGAAACTTTGATTACAAAATATTATTACCAAAATTTAAAAGCGAATATTAACCGTCAATAATAACAATGCCTAATATAAAGATTGAAGCCGAAATTCAAGAAACAAACCGATTAAAACCATTAAACCTAACAGGAGTAGACATGTCTAAATTCACTACATTAAAACAACATATATATATATATATAATTTGGAAAAACAAGTTGAATCACAAAAAATAATTGAAATTCAGAAAGAAGAAACTAATTGGCTGCAATACACAATACCACTCATTTTAATAATAAAATAATTAAATGTGTTCCTATAATTAAACAACAAATTAAAAGAAATATTTCTGTGCAAGACGATATCCCCTGGACGTTCCATCGGGCCGATTTTGACCCCGAAGTCACTTCTGCGGATGGAGGAGTTATCGCACCACCCACGCCGACATTCCGCTGACGAAGAAATGATAATATAATCTTATAAATACACCTTACCGCACTCATGTATTCATTCCACTGTTAGTTCGCTGTAGCACAAGTGTGAAAAATAAATTAATAATCTTTTTTAAAAAGTAATTTCCAAGTTCCTAAAATATAATTTGCGCCTTGCTGCGATCTATTTCTCGACGCAATTCTCTCTTGCAGACCTCGCGCGCCCCCTCTATGTCTTCAGTGGTTCTGCTGGCTTTTCTGACTCTGCTAAACCGCCTCTTGTGTGCATTTGCTGCCCTCCTAGCCTTAGCTACCTCAATACTCCACCGGCGCACCGGCCTAAAGGTCCGCTGTTCGCGTTTGGTCGCTATGTGGCCCTGAGCCTTCCCGAGTAGGCTTTTGCTGCAGCCTCGGCCCTCTCAGGCAACCTGGGTCCTATAATCATTCTTACCAGAGTGTCTCTGTTTGTCTGACGATTAAGTCTGCACCACTGGCGGAATGACGTTTCGCAGTGGACCAAGGCCAACGGAAGGACGGACTCCGTAACCAACACGGGTATCTACTTGGACTGAAGAACGAAGGAGGTGGAAAACCTGGACGAAAACAACAGTAGAATCTCATACGCGTGATTCAATTAAGGATGCAACAAGAAATGCAACACTTACCTTCCTCTCGCGGTTCCTTTTAGGTTCAGTATGCACGTGGAAGCAAATCCGTCGAAGATAATAAAAGTCTCGCAGCACCCAATTTCAATACCAATAACAAAGCACCACGCTGGAGAACTCCAGTATACGGGTTCGATATAATAGGCCACTACTTCGGCTAATTATTTCACTACAAACTGAAACTATATGAATATGTGCGTTCCACTGCATAGAACAACACGAAGCAGGAAGCAGAAATGAGGTCTAACGTGAACTCTATCGGAGAAAACAATTATAAGTGTAAATGAGGTTGCCGATATTACCCATCCTTAATCGAATTAAATCAACGCGCCAAAAAGTAACGCCACCAAAAGATAAGATGGAGAATAAAAGGCATTGCAGTTTCGCAACGTAACAACTCCCCCTTTACTCCCCTGAGAAAAACTTCGTATGAAGTATTTCGAAGCTAACTAAACCTCGAGAACTTCAACATACCACAAATTCATGGAATGATCTGGAAAATAGAAAATCCATACCAAAAAAAAAAGAAAGTTTACAGGATTAAAAAGCGGACTACTCCTCCCTGCAAGAGAAGAACAAGCGACAAACAAGGCTAACTATATTCTTAAACTATAGGTACTACTGATGCAATGGACCCTGATCCCATGAGAAACTCCCGCAATCTAAGACAGAGGTGTACCCCCCGCACACTAACCTCACTAGCACTATATAACTCCCTTCCCGAAAGAATAAGGGTTTGGCATAGTGAAAGCCCCGCATGCGGCAAGCTCATATACCCCAATAACTAACGAAAGCAATGCCACTACGGCAAGATTACCAAATTTCACAGCAGGCCAAACTACAAATAGTCCCCCTGAATTTCTGAAAAACGGATTGATCCCACCCGTCTCCCCGTTCTGAGCAATGACGGTAGGCCGTTCACTGGTCCCTCGCTGCTGGTTGTTCAATGAACATTACCTAACCCAACCGACATCCCACATTCAAGGGTGACAAACGAGACGTACAGCATCACACCTCCCTCAAGAAATCCTCAACTCTCGTAAAATATAAGAAAAGTCACATCAGGTATAAAGTCACAATCGATACTAAACATTACCTCATGCCCTTCTGGCTACAAAGATTGTAGTCATAGGTTTTATTGCCCCAACCTCGCAATAAAAGATGGAATCCTAAACCAACCTAGACAAGAATTGACTCTTCATGCTTCCCCCTTTATTTACATTCAACCACCAAAACTAACAAGACCATATTCTCTTTGGTCTAGCCCCTATGTATTGTGATGCATTTAAAACCAGCAAAAACTGAGTTTCTATAGAGCACAATGTCTACATGACGAAGTACTTAACATTATTCCAAATTTCAAAATACACAAAGGTGGAACGAGTAAAGAAAAGAGAGATCCGAATAAAGAGAGGAAATACTATGATTGCGGACCCCAGAAAGATGATAAAGAGGGAAAACAATCAAATAACCAAAGCAATCCAAAACAAACAAGACGCCACACTTTGGCGTGATGTTAGGAAATCCGAACATAGCTGAAGGAAAAGTTTAACACCACCTGGATAATCGGGTGGGCTGCGTGACACCGGCTTAAGTTAGCCGTCTGGATCTACTCTTTGATTTCAAACTTAGTATTGTAATATGCTTTTACCAGGGCAACCAGTTCCCTGGTAACTTTATCCAACTGGAAATGTATGTTTAGCATCTTTTCCCATATTATATTTAGCCCTTACGCTTCTCGCCTGGAGGAGAGAGATTCGTTTCTCCTCCGCTTTGAGGAGTTTGCGTTCTCCTCGTATGTAAGGCATTCATATATTAGGTTCTGTTGGAGTGGTCGAGGCACTCTTTGACATCCTTTCCACTATGAGGGTTGTATTAAGGCTGAGTTTACCCAGGCCCTTTAGCCTCCCCCGGTCTGCCATCTCACCCGCTATCGCCTCTATCCGCTTTGTAACCCGATCGGTTAAAGGTTCGAAAAATCACTCAGACTTTAGTTACGGAATCTAGCTCTTTGCAGGTGGGTTAACTCCGCCGTCGCGTTTTGTACCCCTGGTACTTTGCTCAAGAAAAATCCCAGTCGACTTTCGTCGCAATCGAGCGAGGTTTGACGTCGCAGTATTCTCAAAAACATCCACGCCTTCTAGAACCTTACGCACGAAAGTTAAGTGGCCACGTGGCTACACAAAAGTTCTATGCATCGCAACCAAACTTGGTCGTTATATTTCCTATGCTAATCGTAACTTTAATATAATGCTACTCACACTCTAGTCTCTGTCTGTAACTCCTCAGGCGTGCCACTGAGGGGTTGGGGGGTTCGGGGATAATAAGCACAGTGGTCAGAAAAACTACACTGAACTTATACCACCTTGGCCAAATTTCACCGCTGTATGACAAAAAATGCCTAAATTGTTCTCTAAAAACTGAGACGTAAAGCGTGATACAACCGTTCCTGTCCAGTTGCACAATTTTCACTTCCACCTCGATGCATCTAATTGCTAACATCAAAAATTAATTTAGTCGAAAGTTAACATCAAACATAATTACAACTATAGATTTAAGAGTACTTAAATAAACATGTGATTACGTGAAGAGATAGAAGTGGAATAAGTCATTAATAAAATTTGTTGTACATATAATTTATTCTATCCATTTACCGCAAACATTCTAAACTTTCGCCCATATAAATTCTCCAAACGAGAAGAATCTTAATGCGGTGCGAGAATTATAGTGGCGGTAGGTGGTGGTGGAGAGTGAACGCGTCGGAGAGGGGGACGAAAAGCAATTATTTTCATTGTTGGTAATGGGTTCGGCCGTGGATATTGGAAAGAAAACAAGCCGACGCGGGTTTTGGGGGTGGGGTTTTGCGAGGGAGTTGCGTATCGAGCAGAAGGGGCGATTCCACGGCGTGTCATATTTACACATCGAGAGGAAACAAACAATCCGCGAGTTCAGGTGCGAGCGGGCGGCGAATAATTCACGGCCTCGCCCGAATTCTTGTCGCCGTTCGTCTTCCGCGTTCCGTATTAGTGTTGGTTCAGAAAACAGCCCGGCTTCGGCCCCGGGAATGCCATAGATAACAAAATTCCGCCCGGTATTTGGCGTGTCGACGAAAATATGAAAAGTTACTGCTCTACACCCACATACCCACAAACACACACACACACATACACGTACACGTGTATAGCGTACTAATAAGAATAATACTTATGTTAATATAGAAATACACGATTTTGTCATTTATTAATAGAAATTGATTCGATTTTAAATTATTTATGCAGAGCGTGAGAAATGGTGGATTCGCCGGGATGTCGATATTTTCTAAAAGTTAATTATTATAGTAATTCAAAACTTAGAGTTATGGTATTTGTTGTTGCGATTACAATAACTACAAAATTACTTTAAAATTTTAATTATGAATAAATAACAATAAATTTATTTCCTACTTAATAATCTATTATCAAGGAAAAGTGAGAAAAATCTCTATTTATAATTGAGCCGTTTATTTTGAAAGTGGCCTAAATCCATTTATCTTTAATTTGAAATATTTAAGTTTTTGCGTTTTTACAAAATTAAAAATATACGTAAGGTATATGGTTGACTCGTAATGCTAAATCGTATTTAAGGGAGTTAATTTTATAATTCCTTTAAAAAATCGCTATTATTAAGTGTATAATATGTCCTTGCTTACCTTGAAAGGATTTAGGTCACTTTCAAAATAAAAATTTGTTTTGTTATAAAATGTGAAAGAGCTTAGATCTGTTATATATAGCTTAAATTTTTTTTTTTTATAATGATGGCAATACAATATTTCCATTTATTAGGTCTACCCTGACGTGGCAATAAATCAAGGATTTTAAACTCTGCATTTTCATCCATGTTTGTTTTATATAAAATTTTATATGGTTCATTTCTTAAAAATCGTATCCAACATATTTGCAGCCAGTTTATTTTACCCCGTAGTTATTTTTGGATCTTTTGTAAACTGCTTCTTCTAAGAGTCTTATTGATATAAAAGCCTCTTGTTTCATTTCATTTAGTATGAGAGATTCTACATTTTTTTATTATATAATGATTTCTTTTTAACGACATTTCTATAAAGCCAAAATCTCTGTCATTAGGTAAAAATGAACGACCTGATATTAAATATGTATGGTCTATAACATAATTTTCCATCTATTGAACAATTTTTAACCACATAAAGATATTTTGATGTTTGATGCATTGATATGTTTTTCACTTTTTAGAGTTTTAAGGTGTCTGAAGAGCCATAAAGCCACTTTTTAGGAACTTCTAGAAGCTTTTGTTTCATCTCAAGCGCACATGTATACATTATCGTTGTATAAATTGTGTATACCTAAATTTAAAATATACGTGTTGCATTTATAATAAGCTACTGAAGTAGTTAGCTTTGGGGATGGAAATAATGAGATGGAGCTGATTCTGCTAGTTTTGAATGAATATCATGTTCTTCCATAGGTTTTTTCTCTTCTTCATGGTTTTTTGATGCTTTAACTTTAATGTTTAATAGATCACATTTTTGGCATGTGTCTTTGCGTGGTGGAATTGTAGATTAAAATCTTTTTTGAATATTTTTTATAAGTCCATTCATTAACTGCTTTTAAAAGTATTTTCTTTACAGTAAAGCTCATACAATTCAAACATTTTTTTATAGTCAGTTCAGGATGCAGATATTTTCTGTTGAGATTAAGATCCCTCGTATAGTGGGATTGAAATTTCGGGAAACTATTAATATGGTTTTGAACAACCATATTTGTTTTATCGCATATTTTAACACACGTTTCAATAGTCCTTCGCTTATTTGAAAAGTGTGTAAAAAGATTTTTTTACAAACAGAAACTTTGCCTTTTTTAGAATTTAACCAGTACGTAAAACTCTCATTTCTATATGAACCTTATCTGTTTCTCCGACGACTCCTTTTTAGTACAGTACAGCGTTCGGTCGCTTCATATAACAATATATTTTGCTTATTAAAGTCTCCTAAGTTCCAAAACATTTCAAAAATACGTTTTCTTTCGGTTTCATTTAAATTTTTGACATTGGAAATCTTTATTTTGAAAAACCTTGGCAGGTATAATCTTACGAAGTTTCTGAATATAAGTAACACTTCTGTTTTCTCTGAATCCTTCTCCGAAGCTGTTGTTTTGTAGATTTTAATTCTCAATTAGTTCCTCTTTATCCGTTGAAGAATGCAGTTCTAAAATTCTCTTTCTTTTTCTGTATTTGTTGTATGATTCTAATACTTCTTCACTTTCAGAATCAAGGAATCTTGTGACTTTATCCTTTTCCATGGGTTTAATAATTTCTTTAATTAAATATTGTATTTTAAAATTTAATTCAATATTATAATGTAATTTAAATTACCTTCATTACTGCTTTCAAGATTCTGGGCCTCACTTTTTGACATTATCATTAAAAAGTGGACTTAGGTCACTTTCAAAATTATGATTTTCAGTATTTATATTATTATGAAAATGTACGTGTTACAAAATTTTTAAATGTATTAAGTATATTTCAATGCCGATTAATTTTTTTGACAGTTCAGCATAAATTATAAATGTCACCACAGATAACTTGAAAAAAGAGAAAAATTGACTTGGTCACTTTCAAAATAAACGGCTCAATTATAATAAAATCGCTAGTGATTTATATATACAATTTTGACATAATTTATATTATTTTATCAATCATTAAAGAGCAGAAATAATATATTACATATTCATCAGTCTAAAAGAACTCAGTATAATCTACAAAGAATTAACAGATTTAAATTGTCTAAATTTGATTTAAATATTTTAAATATTAAAAAATTGATACATTTTATCTTCAACCTATTTAACTCTAAACTGGTTTATTTTGATGTATCCAATATGTTCATAAGCACAACGCACTAAGATTGTGTACTACTTTGCAACTAATCAAAAAAAGATATTTCCTGAAATCTTTATGCACAACACAACTCAAACAAATTTGTAATTATATTCTGGAAAACTCACAGTTTTAATATTTTGGTCAAGAATTTTTTCAAGGTTACGGAATTTTCAGACATTACTCTTTAAAATTAAAAGATTTAAATCTCCTTTAAAGTTTTTCGAAATTTGCAGTACATTTTTAAGTAATATTCCTTCTATATTTTTAGGATCTTTTTGCCTTTTCTTATACACATTGCAAGAACTTTCTTCAAGGTTTCTGGTATACATTCACTGAATTTTTGAAATATTAGGAGAATTTTCTTAGAAGGTTTTAGAATTATTTTTTTTATTAATTTTAAACACTTATTCTTTATATTTTTTTAGCAAATTATCTTCTAAATGTCTTGAGTTTTTTAGTATGTCCTTCCGAGATCTCTAAATTATTTCCAGTCACGAGAATATTTTTCAAAAGTCCTATAAATTTCCTTTGCGAGTTAATTATTATTTTTAAATACTTTAACTTTATATTTTCACCTAATCATATAAAACGTAATCTAACATGGCGACGACAACAAACATCAGTGAACAAATAAGCGACTTTTATACAAAATGTAACAAGTGCTTTAAACCAGTTGTTAGTGCTGAATCGTGCAATCACTGTCAGAAGCCTTTCCATCCGTCCTACTTGGATATTCACGAACAGAAGTGCTGAAAGACCCGTTCGCAACTAAGCAGTACAAGTGAGGTTATAACACAAAATGAGGGATTCCAAAAAACCCCAGAGAGTTCTGAAACAGTGAGTACCCTTAAACATGACAATAATATTTTGAGGAAGTTAGTTAAAGAAATGGAAAAAAAGGCATTACTTTTAAAAGAAAATTGCCTACTTAAGGAAAAGATAGCGGACTTACAAACAAAATTAAGAACCCAAACAGAATCCTGCAAATGTGCAGGAGATTTTAGTTCGGCTATTAATTTAAAGATGTCACTCTGTGACTCCAATATTACCAAGAATTCTACAGCAAAAGAGACTGAGAAGAAATCAACAATTCAGAAGGAAACTATTGATGTTTTTGAAAAATTACAAAACAGGAAAATGAATAAAACAAAAACTAGCAATACTCGAAATGAAGTGCTACCAGTAGTGAAACCCACTATTGGAAATAGTATCAACGTACCCAATGTTCATGACCATATCGAAACGAACGATAACAGCGATCTCGAATATAGTAAATGGAAAACCATCAATAGGAAAAGGAGGCAGCGACCAATCCAAGGAATTGTAGGTGTTTCCACGAGTGAACTCAATTTAAAAACCGTGCCATGCAAATCATTCATCTACATTACGCGTCTGCAACCGCCAACAACAAAAAAGATATAAATAACTACGTTCAAAATTATTTTCCCGAAGCAATGTGTGAAATATTAAAGAGTAAACATCCACAATTTTATTCATCTTTTAAGGTTACTTTGGATAAAGAGAACTTTGAGAAGGCAATGGACCCTCAAATATGGTCATATGGTGTTTAATTTAATTCAGTGGGGACAATTTTTTTACATCCCACAACTGAACTAGAAACTGAGGAAATAATTAATAAAATGAAGCTAACTAATTCTAAAGATATTGATGGGTTATCGGCAATAGTAATAAAATCTACAATTAAAAATATTTTAAAGCCTTTAACACGTGTTATTAATAACTCTCCAATGGAAGTTTTCCAACAATTTTTAAAATAGGTAAAATTATTCCTATATTTAGAAAAGAAGATCCTCATGAAATAAGTAATTATAGACCTATTTCTATATTACCAATGTTTTCTAAAATATTTGAAAGAGTAGTTTATAACAGAATGTTGAATTATTTAAAATCGAAGCAAATCCTTTGTGACCAGCAGTTTGGTTTTAGACCTGGCCTTACAACTACAAATGCTATATACCTTGTACTAAATTTTGTTTTAAAAAACCTTGATAACAACAATAAAGTATTCTCAATATTTGTGGACTCGACAAGGACCTTCGATTGTGTGCTACACGATTTATTAATGAATAAACTAGCTAGGTATGGTATTCGTGGAAAATGTTACAACCTTTTATCTTCTTACCTTTCCGATAGGAAACATATAACTAGTACCTAAGTGAACTATATATGTATGAGTCACAGTTTGCATATCCACACGTTGGTGTACCCCAAGGTAGCATATTAGGGCCACTATTATTCCTAATATTTATTAATGACATGCCGTTTTTTCTAAATGATCACTTAACGATGTTTGCAGATGATACAACAATTTACATAAAAGTTAGATGTATAAATAGTATCAATGATGCAGCAAATCACACCTTAAATGAGTTAAGTTTCTGGTTATCTATGAATAACTTAGTTATCAATGCATCGAAAACATCAATAATTAACTATAGATCGGAAATTGGACAAACTAATGTCATAATAAATGGTGAAACTATACATGAGGTAGATAAGGTACGATTTTTAGGAATTACTTTACGAAGTGACTTAAAATGAGATGGGCATATCAAACAAGTATGAAACAATTTAGCTCGATAATCACCGTATATATGGCATATTGTCAACCACAATTAACGTATGGATTATTGTTTTGGGGTTGTACAACTCAGGCCTATATCCACAAAGTTTTTGTGATTTAAAAAAGACTAATTAGAGCTATTTGCAATAAAAAACCTAATACTAGTTGCCGAGATCTGTTTAAAAAACTTAAAATTATGCCCGTCGTAAATTTATTTGTATATGAAGCACTTAAATTTGTAAAAAATAACTTTCATTTGTTTGATATATACGAAACACCAAATCACTATAATAACAGAATTAAATCGCTTAAACTTCCAAAACATCATCATAGCTTTTATCGTAATTCATGTACAATTACTAGTATCAAACTATACAATAAAATACCTGAATATCTTAAATGTCTGCCAGTCAAACTTAATAAATTTAATAAAAAAAATGAAAAATTTTCTTGAGACAATTTGCTTTTATTCGGTTGATGAATTCAATAATTTCTGTGATAATATGACCGATTAATATCGTATTATTGTTGTGATTAATTACCAATTGTATTCATTTTATATTTTTATTTAAACCCATAGTTTTTAACTGTTTTTTATACCTAAAATTTTAATTATACTTAATATTTTACATTTTTATTGTGTTTTGTAGTGTTTATACATAGATTTAAGTTTATTTATAGATTGATTTTTAATATGCCTTTTTATTGTGTCTTGATAAGTTTATTTATAGATAGATTCTCATATGTAATTTTTTGTGTCTTTTTTGGTGTCATAAGCTTATATTATTAATATTATTTATAGATAGATTTTAATAAATGATTTTTGTGTATTTTTATTGTGTCTTGTTTAGTTTGTTTATAGAGAGTTTTTTAATATGTGATTTATATTTCATAATTACGTATATTAACATTAATACACAGTACTACTAACATTAATTAAGATTTGACTAACCCATAAATGTAGGCATCATTATTTTTGGAAATAAATTGAATTGAATTAATTATCTTCTAAATTTCTTGAGTTTTCTAATATCTTCTTCCAGATCTTAAAAGTTGCCTGGAGTTTCGAGAACATTCTTCAAAAGTCCTATAAATTTTCTTCGAGAGTTTAATATTATTTTTAAATACATCAACTTTATATTTTTCAGCAAATTATCTTCTAAATTTCTTGAGTTTTCTAGTATCTTCTTCCAGATCTTTAAAATTTTCTCGAGTTTTGAGAATAATCTTCAAAAGTCCTATAAATATTTTCTTTGAGAGTTAATTATTATTTTTAAATACTTCAACTTTTTAATTTTTTTAGTGCTGTAAATGATCAGCATAGGGAACCTTATTTTACGAAACCCCATCGTATTTATCATAGTTTTCGAGAAAAATATAGGAAAAGTACTATGAATGCCACATTACCATTTGGTGTTAAAAGACATCGCTACGCCAATTTACAAAATTTCAATCATGGGTAACTTGATTTTTTTCAAACGGAACTACCAACTTTTTTTATGGATGAAATGTATAATTTAATTACCTTTATAACGATATAAGATGGTTTACATTTATCTATTACATTTTCTTTAATTTAAGAAATTCTACTAATTCACAGTATTTTTGATTTTCAATGCCTTTTAGTAATTAATGCATAAATAAAAACAATTTAAATTCATAGCTTTAAAAAATATGGACAAAATACACAAACATTATTTACCCGTATAATTCAAGTGATATTTTTAAAATATATAAGTGGATACTGCACAACAAATTTATTAGGTGAAGTGAATATTACTACAAGGGCGTCCTCTTCAATGTAACGGCAGTATCACACCCCCTCGTCTCCAGCAAAACGATCGCACCAGTTACATGTATTCGCCTCTTCATTCGCCATTCCATTAACGCACTTCTCTCTCCCTCTGGCCCACTCACCGCCGCACGCAAAAAAAATGCTGATGACACGAATAACCGAGTCCCTTTGTCTTCTTCATAAACATATTTGAAATATGGCAATATCCCTGTTTACTGTTGTATTTTTTTTCCGTGGCCCGTTTATATGTATTTACTAGATTCTTTCGGTAGATTGGTTTTGATCTCTTTGAGGGAAATATCGCCGGACGGATAAAAACAAAACAACGACGATCCGCGTTTCCATAAGCCGAAACTTCTTAACGAGTAGAACAACGGGGACAAGATAAATGCATTATTAATGTCGACGAGTGGCGATTTATAACTAGGTGGGGATAATTGATAAGTTGGGTAATTTGAGAGCGGGTCACTGTAATGGCGGGGTGTGAACCGATTTCGGGGCGTTTAGGGAATATACGTGTGTGAAGGTGCTCCATCATTATTAACGCAAGCATCTTTGGTAAGAGACTGGGGGTTCTGAGTAAAAATAAAACTGTAGAATGTATTTACCTCGTAGTTATTAAAAGTAGCTATTTGTATTAACTCTCAAATAAAATTCACTTTTCACTTTGTTTTTTTATTTATTTTTATTTTTATTTTTTATTTATTATAAACGGGAAACCCCTTTTATACAATATAATACATGTTGTGACATTAAAACTAGTGAAAATAAGTACAAAATTTAATTCGTGAAATTAAAATAAAATACGATTAATACATTTATTTAATTATTTTACCATAATAGACATTTATGTTTGATAATTATTAGTGTATGATCGAAACTAGAGTCATTATTGTGGTAAAATAAATTAAAAAGTATGTATTTATTTGAAATTTGGAATATCAAAATTACGATAATTTCCTTTAAACATTCTAAGATACCTCTTTCAGTTTCTTTTCACTGTTATGAAATTTTTTGGCGATTATTATTTAAAGTTTTTATTAATTTCCAGTTTTAATAATATTCTACCAGATTTTCTCTCAAATTGCTTGAATTTTCAATTAATTTTTCTTACTAATTTCTGGAATTTCCTGTGAAACTTCTAATAAGTTTATATAATTAATCGAACAATTTCTAGGAATTTATAAGGAATAAGAAATATTAAGTATATTCTTATTCCTTATAAAATTTTCTAGAATTTAAATTAAAAAATATTTTAAGTATAATTCCTGGAAATTGTTAGATTTATTATAGAAACTTATCAGAAATTTTACAAGAAATTCCAGAAATTAGTATGAAAATTCAAACAATTCAAGAACCTTCAAAAAATTTCCCTAAAAGTTAAAAGAAACTGATAGAGGCATTCTAGAACGTTTAAAAGAAATTGTAGAAATCTAGAAGAGAAGTTATTTTAAAAAACTGGAATAGAAATTTCCGGTAGAAAATTCTAAAATATTGAAAGAAAATTACAAAATCTCGTAATTTGGAATAAAAGATGATAGAAAATTTAAGCAATTTGGAAGACAAGTTACTAAATATTATAAGGCCATTGACAAATTGATGTAATATTCTTAAACACCTAAAAGAATATTTTAGACACACCTAAGAAAGTGCTCTTAATTCAAACATGAAAATTCCAAAGATCTAGAAAAATTTTGCAGGAAATTAAAAGATAAATTGATGAATATCTTACAACCCTTAAATTCTCTTAATTTAAAAGAGAAATTATTGGAAAATTCTAGAAATTTAAAGAAAACCCAATGGAAAATCTAGAACCTTACAAGAAAATTCAAGAACATTCGAAGGGACTTCAATTCTCTTAATTTAAAAGGTAAATTATTAAATATTCTAGAAATCTGAAGAAAACTTACAGGAAATTTTAGAACCTTACAAGAATTGTCTAGAACACTCGAAGGAACTTTTAATTGTTTAAATTAAAATGGCGCCAGGAACATTTCCGAAGATAGTACTGTGTGTAATAAGTTCGTGACCTGTATAAACCTTAAGAGTGATTACCACCCAATGTGTGCATTGAAGATTCGTGGACTAACTGTTGATGAAAATGGTAAAATTCAGTGTTGTAAATCATTAACATCAAACATTGTGGATCACAATTGTGAAGAAATTAGTTCCAATAACGAATTAACATATCTCAGGTGTGTCATAAATCATAAGGATGAGATGATTGTCGAACTTCGGGACAAAATATCAATTTTGAAATCCAATATTAATTAATGGATAAAATCAGTCACCAAACGCCATCTCTTAGAGATGTTAAGTGCAGTGAGTCACACTGCTTTGTATATTGGACAAACAGGAAGATCATTTCATACGAGACTTGAAGAACACAAAAAGTCAATATTAAACAACAGTGTACAGGAATTTCAAAACATTGTATAAATAATAACCATTTTATAGATTCAAATAATTTTAAAATTCTATATTCAGGTAAAAAGGGTCTTGATTTAAACCTCAGGGAAGGCCTAGAAATAAACAGGGCAATAAAAGCTGGGAAAAACTCGTCAACGACATCGAGGAGATTTGGAATTGCCCGATCTTAAAATCCTTTATTACCTGATTATATATAAACTTGTCAGTTTCTTTTGTAATTCACTCTTAATAATGCCTTAAAAAGCGAAACTAGTCGAGTAAATATAGAAAAATTGTGAAACAAACAAGTGCAATTTAATTTAAACCTTCATTAGTAATAGTTCAAAATGTTTCACCAAGTGATAAATGAGAAAGTGATTCAAGAAATATGATAAGCAATTTCAATTCAACAACCAGACAATTCACTAAGCACTTACTACCGCAAAAACATCACCTGATAATGCCCCAATTCAGAATTTACCAGAAGTGATTGATATCAATAAAACTCTGGATGCGCAAAAAGTGTCCAAGTCAGTGAACTCTAATAAAAATAAAGACGAAAATCGGGCAGCGAATTTAAATCCTCAAATGAATAAGGAATTATATAAAAGCGAATTAATTATTTTGAATAGAATAACTGAAAACAAGAAAGAAAAATTTGGTTTCATGTCGGTAAATTTAAACATGATTTCACAGCTGACAAATTAAAGAACATTCTTTAGGAAAACTTCCATAATATACACTATTCAATTGACCCAATTGAAAATAAAGATAAATATTCGAAAGAAAAGTTTATGTGTTTTATGATCGGAGCCCCGTAGCATGCAAGGAAACAATAATTGATCCGGATAAGTGGCCAGCAGGAATTAGTGTTCGGCCTTTTCAATTTTTTCGGAGGCATAAAACAGCCCGAACATTTATGCAGTGAAATCATAGTTATGCACCAAAATACAAGAAGCGCAATGAAGAAATTAACTGAGCTTGAAATAGCTATAGACGAATTACAACCGGACATTATCGGACAGAAACCTGGAGCACAACAGAAAGTGTTGCATTTATTAATATTCTCGGTTATTCTAGTGTATCGAATTTTACAAGAATAAATAAAGAAGGTGGAGGAACAATGATATTAGTTAAGTCTATCTATGAGTCTGAAGAAATCAAACGTATTAAAAATTACAGTATTGAATCAGAAATTGAGTGCGCCTGTAGTTCTGTAATTATAAATAACAATAAAATTGCAGTTTTGGTATTATACCGCCCACCATCAGACAATATAAATGTATTTTTTGATCAACTTGATAGCATATTAAATACTTTAGATACATCTCACAAAAATATAATAATTTGCGGTGGTTTTAATATCGATTATTTAAAAGACTTTACTAAGAAAAAAAAAATCAAGATATATTTGTATCTTTTAAATGTAAAAATATTAATTTGAACATATCGGACCACTTCGCGCAAATAATGATATTCAACCTCAATTATTGCGAAGAAAAATATAACTCAGAATGTCTAAGAAAGTTAGGAGTATAAACATAAATAATTTATATGAGCTTAAAACCTATTTGCAAAAAGTAAATTGAGTTTTATCAAAAGTACTGATGTAAACACGTCTTACTATATCTTTGAAGAGGAATTCTTGTATCATTTTAATATTGCCTGTCCAATGAAAACAATAAAAATAGCAAAATGCGTTACACAAAAATCTAAAAAGTGGATAAATGCCGAAATCAAAATATCTAGTCAGAACCTTAAAAACTTATTCATCTTCAAAACTAATTTTACCGGACTCGACGATACTTACAAAGAAGAAAAGAAAATACATAAACTGTTATGTGAAAAAACGAAAAAAGCATTCTATCGTCAAGAAATTTTACGTGCCCCAAACCAGCAAAAGAAAATATGGAATATGGTGTATAATGAATTAGGAAGAAAAACTCATATGAATAGTATAATTAAAATAGAGGACAATAATAACATTATTACAAAGCCTAAAGAGGTGGGTGATATTTTTGGATACTATTTTGCAACCGTGACGGAAGAAACACTCGAAAAACATTTTGGCAATTCTTTATCAATGCATTGTACCACATCTAACCAGTTTATGCAGTCATTATTTATTAAACTAGTTACTCCAGTTGAAATATTAAGAATAATAAGCTCACTGAAAAACACGCCGAGCACAGGATGTGATAATATACCAGTTAAGGTAATTAAATCGGTAGGAAAAGAAATATGTGGACCTCTATCAGATCTGGTTAATATCGCACTTGAAACAGGAATATATCCAAGTGCACTAAAGATTGCCAAAGTAGTTTCTATTTACAAGAAGGGACCGGAAACAAAAAAGAAAAACTTCAGACCAGTTTCAGTGCTTAAAATATATTCCAAAATTTTTGAACACGTTATAGTGAGCAGATTGTGGAACTTCTTACATAAATACAACTTAGTGTCAGATGGTCAACATGGATTTCGACATGACAGATCAACTGAGACGGCAACTGTAAATCTCATGGAAAATATCACCAAACAATTAGACTCTGGTATATTCGTGGCCGCGTTGTTTTTGATCTATCACGTGCATTCGATACAGTTAAAGTGAGTTTTATGAAATCAAAATTAGATGCTCTTGGTGTTCGCGGGAAAATGCTGGAATTTATAGCTTCATTTCTAACAGATCGAAAAATGTATGTTCAAGTGAATCGGGAAAGTCTTGGCCCTTTATTGTTTGTTTTGTTTATAAACGATCTTGTACTTCATATAAAGGAGGGATATGTCATTAACTATGCGGAAGATACCACTATTATAGTTTCGTCTAAAACACAAAACAAATTAATTAAAAAACTCAAAAAGCACAAGCAGAATTTACTGTATGGTGCAACAAAAATAATTTATTGTTAAATTGTGATAAAACTGTATCTGTGCAGTTTTATAATATGCAACGACCGGGAATACTATTAGAAAATACTACAGTAAGCACCAAATTTCTGGGTACGTTGGTTGACGAGAGGTTATCCTGGAAAGAGCAGGTTAATTACATACCGTCCAAGTTAAGTTCTGCGTATTTCGCTATATTAAAGTTAAGAAGCTGTTTGTCTAGAGATTCTTTAATAAATATTTATTACGTTCTTGCTTATTCCCACATGTCGTACAATATTCTGGTTTGGGGAAGAGCGGATATAGGAAGGGTTTTTATTTCCCAAAAGCGCATAATTAGACTAATTTTTAACTTAAAATATCGTCAAACATGTAAAAATGTATTTAGAGATAATAACATTCTCACTCTAGCTTGTATTTATATTTATAAATACGCTGTATATGTATTTATATACAGAAACCAATTCCTACAAAACGGCACCACACATTCTCACTATACCAGGCACTCGAAAGATTTAAGAATATGCGCACATAATACTGCCCTTTACGAAAAGTCCGCTATTTATTCATCTGTTTTAATATTTAATCAATTACCTCAACCTGTTAAAACCACTGTGCAATTAACCAATTTGAAACGACTTTATAAATAAATGCTACTATTCGATAAATGAATATCTGCAAGATAGATTTTAAAACATGTCTTCATTTTTATTTTTATTATACAAATAATTTAGACAACTATAGGTAGTAAGATATGACTAAGTTTCATTTAATGAATTTTTAAAATGTTAATTTAAATGTTTCTAAATGTTATAAACTATTTTCTATTGTTTTCTTATTATTTGACACTAACATTCACCAATGTACCAATGTCAATTTTTCGTTGTATATATGTATATGTGGCTAAAGTGAATAAAGGATAAAGGAGAAAGGGAAAGGCATTACTGAAAAGTTTTCGAAAACTAGAACAAAAAATACATTGATGATATAAATACGTTAATGAAATTTGGTAGAAATCTGGAAGAGTAATTATTGAAAAACTAGAAAATTGATTAAAGAATTACAGGAAAATTATTAAAATTATGGAAAAAAAATGCTAAAAAAGGAAGAAAATTATAAAAATTTAATTTTTTTAAAGAACCGTAATTTAGAAAATATGATGCTTAAAATTTAAGAAATTTAGAAGAATGAAAAGATCAATTGTTGAAAAATTCTACAACCCTTAAAAGAAATCTAGAACTAATGTAAAAAATGATGGTTGCGACCGTTACTATGTGATAATTCATAATGCATACTGAATAAAACACTTACTATGTTTTTAACCAATATAATTTATTATAATATATAAATATATTACAATGTGTACGACTTAAGTTAAAAAAAAAACATAATAAGTGTTTTATTCAGTAATCCTGTAAATATGAAATAGAAATTATTAGTAAATTGAAGAAAAAGAAAACTCACTGGAAAATCTACAACTTCTAAAGAAAAGTCTTAAACACTTAAAGGAAACTAAAAACGACATTTCCGATAAGTTATAGAAATTTTGAAAACAATTTGCTTGAATAATTTAAATATATAGATAACAAAAATGTCAAAAAATTTAGAACCATTAAAAAAATTTCTATATCTTTTAAGAAAATTATCACAATTTGAAATTAAAGATGCTGAGCAAAAATTACTAGAAAATTCTAGAATATTGAAAGAAAATTATAGCTACCTTGATTCTCGAAATTAAGAATAGAATATGCTGGAAAATATTCTTAGATTTACTAAAAATTATATAAACCTAAATAAATTACATTCAAAAATGATAAGAATATTGGAGAAATTTAGAAGAGAAAATACTGTAACGTTTTTGCACATTATACGGGTGTGTAAATAATTGCAAATGATTTATTGAAGTCAATTAATATTACCAGCACGTATTTACATCTGACATTTATATCTGACACTTGTTTTTTATTTCGATCCAGTAGGCACGTCTATGACGCACCCCTTCTCCCTACGCGTCTCGTGACACTGCCCCCTCCTTAGGCATGTTTCGTCCCGAAATGAGTCCTCCGGCATCTTATGACGATACCTGCACTGGGACCCCTTTGTACATTTTGACGTTCGAAAGAAATAGCAGTCTATGGGTTTCTCATGTCGTATACCACTGGAATTATAACAGCACACCAAAATCTCGATCTCAGAATTGGCAAAAAGGACCACCATGCTTCTGATTGTTCTCCAGTCCAATTGGTCCAACCCACAAGCTAGTTTCGGTATTGCCAATTTCTTGATACCCTCACGTAGAAGTGAATCCCTCAACTCATTTAATGATAGCCATACATCCCTGTAGGTTGGCTTCTGATGAGAGTACTTCTTCGTTACCAGATAGTAAATAATCCTTTTGGATAGGTGGCTACTAACATCTAGGTGGACTGTGCTTCCGACTTTAGGACATTGAGTGCGTAGTTCCTCCAACCTTCCAAATTTCTTCTTGAAGACGGTAGCAATTTCTCGTGACATCTTCAAATCCTGGGCCACACAATGAGCAAAACAATAGTCCGAAGGTACTTGGAATAGATCTCGTTGTTCTTCTCTCGTTACATCAAAACGACTCTTACGTCCATCAGAGTGCTGAACCATGAAGTCTTCAAATGCTTCCTCGTCGGTTTGTTCAACCACCGCACGAATCGCTGCGCCATATTCTTCGCCAGCATAAGGGGTCAGACGATTGAAATGGACAACTCTTGGTTTTCCTCGGGGTGGTTTTTGAATCCTGTATACGATGTCGTTGATATTCTCTATTATCTGGTATGGTTCATCCCATGATGTTTGCAGTTTTGGGGAGAAACCTCGGCGTCTTTGTGGGTTAAATAACCACAGCATATCTCCATTTTTATAACCATTGTTATACGTTTTTTTACGTCATAATTCTCTTTCATTCGGTCGCTAGCACGTTGGATGTTGGATCGAACATGATTATGGATTTCGTCCATTTTTCGTCTCAGGTCGGTCACATAGTCTTCCCCTGCCAAATCCTCTCCCGGAGGGCAGCCGAACTTTAAATCACATGAAAGTCGTAGCTCTCGACCCATGACAATGCTCGCTGGAGTCTGCCCGGTTGTTTCATGTACAGCCGATCGATACGCCAGCAAGAAAAGATGGAGATGTTGGTCCCAGTCTCTTTGATGGTCAGAGACTACTTTTGACAAATAGCGATTGATGGTCCTATTCATTCGTTCCACCATACCATCTGATTGTGGATGCAGAGCTGTTGTCCTTGTCTTATGAATCTTAAGGATTTTGCACACCTTTTGAAAAAGATTGGATTCGAAATTTCTTCCTTGGTCAGAATGTAGTTCTAAGGGAACGCCGAAACGACATATCCACTCCTTAATTAATACTTCCGCTATTGTTAAAGCCTCTTGGATTGGTAACGCATAGGCATCCACCTATTTACTGAAGTAATCCATTACTACAAAGATGTATTTATTTCCTTGGTGAGACTCGGGGAATGGTCCAGCGACATCAATTGCGATTCGTTCAAAAAGTATACCAACGTTGTACTGACGCATAGGTGCTTTCCTTCGTCGTTGTGGACCGTTACTTGCTGCACAAATCACACATTTCTTGCACCATCTCCTGACGTCTACCTTACAGTTCACCCAGTAGAATCTCTCCCGAAGTTTGTTTAAAGTCTTTGACATACCCAGGTGTCCACCGAAAGATCCACTGTGAATCTCTTTCATCACTTCAGGTATTCTACTCTTTGGAAGTATAATCAGCCTTCGTTCTTCGCGACCTTCCCAATCTTTGAATATGCGTTTAAGCAGTTCCTTGTCCAGTACAATAGAATCCCACTGAGCCCAGTATGACTCCAATTCGGGCGAATATTTTGAGACTTCTTCCCATGTTGGCCTGGTTCCACTTTCCTTCCATGTCATCAGGGGCTTTAGAACAAGGTCGTCGTCTTGGTCCTGCCGGATTTCTTTTAAATTCCAGTCATCGCTTTCTACAGCTGTTCGGAGTACTTGACTTTCCTTTGATTTCTACGTTGTTACAGTGCTTGGAATTTTTTGGGCATAGCCTTCGCGACAAAGCATATGCATACCTGTGGATCGCTCCAGCACTGTGTTCAGTGTCAAAGTCAAACTCCTAAAGACTTTCCAACCACCTCGCGACTTGTCCTTCCGGATTCTTGAACTGGATAAGTCATTTAAGAGCAGCGTGATCGGTTCTCAATAAGAATTTCCTTCCATATAAATATTTATAGAAGTGTTCTACTGATTTGACTAGTGCAAGCAATTCTTTCCTCCTTACGCAGTAGTTCCGCTCCGGTTTGGATAAAGTCTTGCTAAAATAGCTGGATCACTTTTTCCTATCCCTCCTGCATTTGTGATAAAACAGCTCCAATTCCTACATTGCTTGCATTGGTATCCAACAAAAACCTTCCCTCTAGCAACGGATAACTTAAAACTGGTGCGCTGGTAAGTGCGTTTTTCAGTTTTTGGAACGCCTCTTGACATTCCCCGTTCCAGAAGAACCGTTGTTTTCCTTCAGTGAAGCGGTTTAATGGTTTAGTGATGGTTTGAAAATCCTGCAACGTAACGACGGTAATACGTGCATAATTCAAGAAAACTCCGGAGTTGGTGTAAATCCTTTGGAACTGGCTATTCCCTCACCGTTGAGATCTTTTGGCCGTCGACTGCAATACCTTGGCTTGAAACAATGTGTCCTAGGTACTGCACCTCTTTCTTGAAGAGGTGACACTTCTTCGGGCTGAGTTTCAGTTCAGAATCTCTTAATCGTCCTAAGACCTCTTCTAAGATCTTCATGTGGTCTTCGAAGGATTTTCCCATTACGATTATATCGTCGAGGTAAACCAAACATGTTTTCCAAGATAGTCCTGTTAGTACCGTCTCCATTAGTCTCTCAAACGTCGCGGGTGCATTACATAGTCCAAATGGCATAACATTGAATTGCCATAATCCATTGCTTACTGTTTTTTCTCTGTCCTTGGGAGCCACTTCAACTTGCCAATATCCGCTTTTAAGATCCACTGTGGAGAAAATAGTAGATCCAGCCAAAGTATCCAATGTGTCATCAATTCGGGGTAAAGGATAACTGTCCTTTTTGGTCACATTATTTAGTTGACGATAGACAACACAGAAGCGAGTTGATCCGTCCTTTTTCTTTACCAATATTACTGGCGAGGCCCCGGACTACTAGATGGTTCTATAATGCCCTCGCTCCTTATGTCCTGCATAATTCTATCAGCTTCCTCCCGCTTTGCCAGTGGCAGTCTTCTGGCTGTCTGCCTAATCGGTCGAGAATTTTCGGTATTAATTTTATGTTGAACGATATTGGTTTTTCCTTTTTGTCCAATATCAAATACGTCCTGGTATTCCATGATCAACTCTCTTATTTTTTCTCTTTTTGGTTGGATTACAATCTTGGGTCGAAAGGGAAATCAAATTTTGTAGTTCCGGGAAACTCCTTTCATTGATTTTTATTCTCTGCTGTGGTTTACCGCAATATCGTTGTATATGACCGTGTTTTCCACATTTCCAGCATTTCACTTTCTTCCTGTTTGCTAACGATTCCTTGATGATATCTTGTATCATTTCGTGAATCTTCCATTTTCCGAACACGGACTTGACTCTCAACTGAACTTTTCACTGCTTCTATCTCGAGCGAACGAGACAGTGCGTCTACTAATTTAGCGATTTTTAAGCTGTAAATGGTACACGTGTTCAAGGTGTGTTTGACCATACCTTATTTCTAGATGCTTGATTAATTGGTCGCAATTCATCTCGCTCTAGGACACTGCAAGACATTTGTTGCATCCCTACGCAGTGTTAGAATTAAAGCTCTAGCTGATGCTGCGGCCTCAAATTATCTAAGAAAATTATTCCAAGAAGTTTGGCCATCAAAATTAGTTGGTTTCATTTATATCGAGTAGACAGGATAATTATTTATGTCATTTAATTCAATTCCTCCGAAATTTCTTTTTATTTCGTTAATTTTTCTTCTATATCCCTAGAAATTTCCAGCATTTCTTGTTTCATTTTATCGGAATTTTCTGTAATTTTCTGATATATTTTCTTTCCCATTAGTTATTTTCATTAATTTTATATTCAATTTCGATAATTTTCTTTGAATTTTCTAGAGATTTTTCTTCCAGGTTTCTAGAAATTTCTAGCATTTATTCTTTCATTCTTCTTTTCTGTTAATTTTTCTTCAGATTCCTTCCGTCATTTTATCGGAATTTTGCCTCAATTGCTCCATAATTGATGGTGTGTCGCCTCTGATATCAAATAAAAATGTGCCTGGATCATGGCCTTCTTATTGTAGCGCTTCCTTAAGTCTCTGTTGTAACACACTCTTCTCCCAGTTGTACTTTTAATTCAGCCACTTTTAGGTCCGTTTATTGTAACGCACTTCACCATTTTGTTTGCAATTTTTCACACCCCACACCTGACACCAATGTAACGTATTTGCACGTTATACGGGTGTGTAAATAATTGCAAATGATTTATTGAAGTCAATTAATATTACCAGCACGTATTTATATCTGACATTTATATCTGACACTTGTTTATTATCTTCGATCCAATCGGGATGTCGATGACGCACCCCTTCTCCCCATGCATCTCGTGACAATACAAAAAACTATAAAGGAATAAGAATAAATTGTTGGAATAACACTTAAAATATTCTGGAACCTTTCAAGAAAATTCTTTCAATTTGAAAATGAAATGGCTAAAAAATAATAATATCTGGAATAAAACGTATTAGAAATAAAAAGAATAATTGTCTTGATTTAAAATTTCTCAAAAAAAAATCATACAAATCTGAAAGAATCTTGTTGTAATTATAGAAATATGAAAGAAAATTATTCCTTTATGAAAATTTTAAAATTTTTAGATATTCTCTTATTCAAAGATTCTGTAAAAGAGCCAAAAGATTGATGGAAAAATTAGCGTCACAAATTGGCGTCCCAACTTGGGTCTCCATGTTGTTTACCCTTTTATTTAGATCTAGCTATCTCTGCTTTAGGGTCTTGTCTTTTTTGTTCGAGTGTTTTTTCTTGTTCCCGCCTTAGTATGAATTTTTTACAACTGTTATGTTGTTTATCGTTTATCACGTTTGGATTCTGAGTTTGGTGTTCTATTGAGATTTTTTGTATGGAGCTTCTTTTGGGATTTTCATTTTTCATTGTTTTTTTCTTCTTCTTTGAATTTATATTTGTAGTTTGTGAGTTGTTTTAAAATTTTAAGTAAATTATTTCGGACTGATGTTGAATATTTTCTAATTGTAAAATGAATTCTAAATTGGATGTAGGTAGGTGTCCTATCTCAACTTTACGTGACCTTTTACGTTTTGAGAAATCATCTAGCTTTGTTAAGTATGGTTTGAAAATGACAGAAAATCTGTCGAAACTATAGTCACAATAAAGATAAAATGTGTGATATATATATATATATATATATATATATATATATATATATATATATATATATATATATATATATATGTTATATGTTGTACTTAAGGTTTTCACGAGTGTTATCTGTTTTTATAGGTTTTCGGGTTTGATCTCGTGTTGTTGGATTTGGTAAATCTCGACGTTTCGGCGACATCTCATTCGCCATCTTCAGGAGTTTTAAGTTATGAAGTTTAACTTCAACTATATTATAGCTTTTAATGGATATTGCATCAATTTCTATTTTGTTGAGCCAGTGCTCAGTAATACATAATACATCATAATTAAAATCATGTATACACGCTTCTAGTTCAAGGATAGAATCCCTAAGCGACTGGATGTTTAATAAAAACAAATCCAGTTTACCTTTACACTGAACAGTTACAACGCTGTCACTAATACAGTTTTTTTTATTTTTACACTCGATCTTTGATTCTTCTCCTGAGGTTTAAAAAACGATTGACAATGATTCCCTTTGGCATTCCATTTGTATTGACGCGGACACCTGGGAAAAGTGTGCTAGTTTGGTTAAGCGTCAGATTGGTTTTGAAACTTTTTAACGGCATCAATAAGCGCTTAAGCGAAGAGTATGTATGATCTTTGGAGACGATGTTTTCATGTTTTTCTAACTATTATAAAAATCTGTACATTAAAAAAAAACCCACGCGAAAAAAAAAGTAAGATTTCATTCGAAAGCAACTCAAATCGCATCGTGATGATATTATTCCGACACGCAACTCGTACATTTCGCCTTGAATTGTTTCGCCAAGTTTCACGATTAACAAACGCCATAAACTCAAAACATATTGCACCGTCGTTAATTCAGGTAAAACTTGCCATTAATTTGTTTAAATACTTCGCGCGCAAAACTTTCCCGCTGATTTATTCAAAGTTTTGTAAATTAATTAATTGTAAGTAGTGATTAAATGGGAACGACGCAGAATACAGAATGGAATTCTTTTATAAACATGAATTTAATTATTTTTGCGCTTTCGAGCTATTCATTACGATTGTGTGTAGAGATTAAGAACAAATATCGGAATTAATAGAATAATAAATGGCTTTATATTCCAGCGGAATAATCTCTAGGATAGGGATGTGTGGTAATACTAATACTGTATTTATACCCTCAAATGAGATTACACGGGGATTACTCGATTAAATTCGTCCCTGTTTTCTTCCACCGACATAAATATACGTAACGTATTACTGAACAAATAATATCTCTATGGGGTAAGAGATAATTATCTAAATGTACTTTGTTTTATTAAATTATAATATAATAAAAAAACGATGGCAATTAACGAGTTTTTAAGGCTAAACATAATCTGTAATCAATAAAAAGTTATCATTTTCAACTTTTTATTTTACTCACTAAAATTTTTTCGCTACACTGTAGCTTTTTCAGGTGGAGAATTATTATATTTTACCTGAAAAAGCTACAGTGTAGCGAAACAATTGTAGTGAGTCGAATAAAAAGTTAAAAATCAGAAATAGTTTACTATTATTATAATATTTAGTGATAATGGATTTTTAAAATATAACTGCCTTAACAACCAACGAGAAAAGTTATCATGTTAGAAATATTTAACCAATTAAACGTGTTAATATCTCTTGAATAATTTTCTCACTTATCTCTTGGTGAAATATTATGATATAATAGGTAAAGAATTGATAAATACTTTTAGTGAAACAAATAACCTATGAGTTTATATCAATAACTACAATTGATTGAATTTGGTTCTTGTTTATCACGTGTTGAAACATTTTTAATATTAGGGGTTGTTTACAATGAGGCACTTGGTTGGTTTTTACTACTTATTATTACTAGTTTCGATTGTTACATCATTATAAGTACAATAAATATTGGTTGGTGAAAATGCTTATTTTAGCTTTATATTGAACTATATTTTGATGGATAATTGTAAATCATTTCTTTAAATCATCAACACTTTTAGTTGCCTTTAACTTAATTAGTTATCATATAGATGAGAAAGCAAATACAATCACCATTACTCTTTTTAGATGCACTCGTAATTTCACTCATAAAACGATAATTAAGTTTAAAAAAGAGATAGTTTGCATTTAAATTAAAAACCCCGCACATAAAAACGCAATTTGAAAGAGTAATATTTAAACACAAAACAGGCGCACGCTGTCCGCGACATAACCCCGTTGACATTGAAACAATAATTTAATTTAAAACAAAAAAACAATAAAAGGCAACACAGAGAGGGACAAATAAAAACAACTATTATCAAAATCTGCATGATGAATTGATACGAATGCATCCGTTCATGACTTATTTTGGAAGGGGGTGGGGGTGCAATGAAACATAGAATGATATTCGGTCCCGTTGCGGGCATTTCAAATATTTATTAGTATTAATAACTTGCTGAAATAGTGTGAGAACGGCAACCGGTGCATTAACGGAATGGAATTAAACTCTGACGTTTAATCTGTTTTATGGATTCAAATACGACTTTTATATAAATGTGCAATTACGTGGTTATTGTGCATAAACATGGAAATTAAACATAAAGTTCCCATTGTTGAGCATATAATTACTTACGCGTATGCTCTCGTATTTAAACAGTCGCATGATTGGATTCAATCATTTATAATTAATATTAAAAATAGGGAACGTACACGTAGTTTATTTCCTGAAGAATTATGATGGTTGCTTAATTTACAATACAGTAAATTATTTTACTTAATCCTTATAATTATAGCAAGCATTGATTTATATTCCACATAGTTAAAAGCTGTATCAAGAAACTCTTTCCATCTTCATAAATAGGTAATTTAAATGAAGGTATTACTATAAAAAGTATTCGTAACAATAGTCCGTTAAGAATTACGTAAATCACCTAAAAGAGTTACTAGCACAGCTTATAGATGACGTTAAGCATTATGCTTATACTTATAAAATCGTCGGTACAGCAATTTGGACTACTTGATGTAGGAAAAGCGTTACGGTCCAAAACAATTTTGTTGTTGTTTAAAGTGAATCAAACTAATCAAAAAATTTAGAGAAACATAATACCCGCGATCCATTTCTTTCATGTCTTGATGAAACCTTACAACATGCTCTTCACGCACATCACCAAGATTTTCAGGGATGTAATCAAGATGCGAGTGTAAAAAGTGACTTTTATGCTCATATTATGACAATTCAAAAACATTAACAAATTAAATCCATGCTTCTTTCTCAGTTGCGGTTATGGCATTCATAAATTCTTGATATATCGTTAATCTCCTTATTCGAGGACCGACAAAAATTTCTTCCTTCAATTTTTCATCTGAGATACCGGAAGATTTTCCACTGTTTTTGAGAGTTTCAAATGAAGGCCGTATGCGAGCAATTATAGTGAATTTTTGATTTCAAAAGTTTAATTTGGCAATCTTCGATTATTTTCACTTTGTGTATTTAACCGCGTTTTTATTATTTATATGTAAACAGGTCAAGAATTTCGAGAAAACGGGCAATAGACTTATTGGTCTGTAATTTTCAGCACATTCAGAATTTGCTTTTTTTTTATAAATTGTTTTAATTACAGCTGTCTTTAATTTTTCTGAAAAAAATCCATATTGAAGTGAGTTGTTTAACTGTCTAAATAATATTTTGTATACTATGTGTAATTTTTATACCGGCCCACAAACAAATATATGGTTTATATACTTTTTCAAATATTTATAGACGTTTACTTTTCGTTTACAAATTTAGTTTAGTGTTCTAACGAATACCACTCGAGACAGTTCTTTTTATAGTTATATATTACTATTACTTTATATTTTTTTAATTTTTTATGTTCGCAATACCTAATGGACATTGAAAATGAGTTTGAGAGCAGTGACGACGAATTTTATATGGACTATTATGAGAATTAGAGTGCATTAAAAGTAGTAACGAAGGCTGCAGTGAAGAAGCTGCAGAAAATAATACTAGTGGTAGTGACATTAAAGAAATCGGGCATTACCTTTGCCCAGTACAAGCAGTATAGGATAGATTTTTCTTTTGGTGATGAAGCTGAAAGACCACGGATTCCTGACAACTCTTGATGATCTCGATCTAGATTTGTACGATGGGATCGTACAAATCTAGCACGTAGGCCCCATTGGAACGTCCTCCCATCTGAGTTCACATTCCTTGTTATGGTCGAGCAAACCCAAGTCATTGGCAAACGCCAGGATCGCAGTAAGACTGACTCTTAGAATGTCTGATGACTGTAGATATCCCTTTTCCATTGTGGATTCACGTAAGAAGCGGGCAGTACAGAAGCACAAGCTTCAATGCCAAAATTCCTTTCTTTAGTGCCATATTTAGAACGGGCTGATTCATGCAAATCTTTTATATGCTTCATTTTCATGAAACAGATCCAAACGATCAAAGTCTTTCGAGTCGAATGCAAAAGGCAATTATTTAGATTTTTTAGAGAAAAAGTTCAAGAAACATTTTTTTCCGTCAAGGGAAATTTCAGTGGATGAATCTGTAGTTGGATATAATAAGTTTTTTGACTTATAACCCAAAAAAACGAAGTGTGGAATCGGGATATATGTGATGGCAGATGGTAATACTGGATACATATATATATATATATATATTGCCTTAGTACGAAAGCTTGACATGAGAAAATTTAGTAAGTCCTGACCCTCCTATAAGTTCACGAGTTGTGCTGCATTTGTGCCAAAATTTACTGGAAGGCAATCTTGACAGTAAAGGATACCATATATTTACTGACAGGTATTATAGAAGCCTACCACTTGCATGAGAACTATAAACGTTTAATATAGAAATAAGACAATTTACACTTACAAAATGTTTCACCACGTGCTACATGAGAAACTAATTCAAGAAATATAAACGTGTACTTAACCGTTACTATCCAAATTAACCTGAAATTCGTACTGAACTCCGCGGTTTTCCGAGGATAATACATTTGCGTAAACTTATTGGCTATTATTGGCCTGGAAAGATAAAGGGGTCGTCACTGCAGTTAGTAGTTAGGATGTTTCGGGTACTCAGCCAATAAACAGAAAAGTACGTATAGGAAATTTTAGTTAGTTTTGTTACAGCTCCTTATTTCTTACTAGTTATAGAAAACACATATTTTTTGGCCAACCTGTGATGATTTAACCAAAACATTTCTGTTCAGAGTATTTCTAAGTTGATTTGCTATGGTGGAGGTGCTGGTGTTACCTTCCGCCCCTAAATATTGTTTATATAATTATATTCCCTAGATTTTTAATGTTTAAATATTCTTAGTAGTTTCAATAAATTATTTTGACACGTTAAAACATATAATATAATTATGTGACCACATCCCCATCCTAGATTAAGGGGTATTAGCTAACTTTCTAAAGATTAATTACGAGTGCAAAGGGTTAAACCAGTCGCCATCTTTATTTAAAGCTGTAACGTATTTTTTCATTAATCCTAGTTCTTTATTCTTCTTGCTTATAATACATTTACAAAAAATACAAAAGTTAATGAAACACCTAAACAAATTTAGACAGCAAGAATCACGGACGGAGTTCACTGGTTTCCAGTGTTCTTCCACTCAAACCCACATCCATCCACTGACCAGTAGGACATGCTGACAGCTTCTGACTTCTTCATTTAGAATATATTGGAGCAAATATGCTATTTTTGTCTCTTTTTGGGACATGCATTTGACATTAATCTGTTAGTTAAATTATATGTTGATGCCTACTTCGATTGTCTACTCACACAAAAAACATGGTTACTTCGCATACCATGACTGTTGCCCTAGTGGAAGTCACACAATTTTCAAACCTCCACAAATTTTCCAACTATGATCATTGTATTTGATTTTTTTAAGTAGTACTTTAAAATTTTTGTAGCTTTCCGTTATTTGCACAGAATGGAAAAAACATTCCCATATTTGCAAGAGAACAGCTTTAAGGCTTCTTTCGGAAGAATCAATAAAAGGCCTCCAATCATCGGGATTGTATGTGCCCTAAACAACGATTTTCATCCAAATAGCCTTGCGTTTCCTAAAATACGAGAATTTATGCCAGTAAATTTTTACTTAGAAGCCTGGATGCTAAAATTTCGGAAAGATCATTTGGAAAAGCTAAGTCACTAATTAAGTCGTTAAGTTTGGTCTTCTAAAATAACTACGGTGGCTTAGAAACGCTAGATATTTCACTGGTATCGCTAAAGTTGTTTTCATCAACTTCAGATTCAGAACTGCTTCTAACATCTTCTAAATTTGCTGGTTTCTCAGGTATTGTTAGGTCTTGACCGTGTGGCACTGGCCTAATTATAGACTTGACGTTTGGATAAGTGATGTTCTTTTATATCCACGTGCATTGCACATACAGAAATAACAGTCATCATGGTGATTTGTTGGCTTTTGCCAAATCATTGGTATTCCAAAGGGTAGGGATTTCCTTGTTCCATTACCCTCTTCACATATCTTATATACAACACGTGGTACCTAATGCTTGTCTTGATCATCAATCTTTACAAAAAATGCGTAGTATTAGTGTTTCAACAGTGATGTAATTTTACATCTAAATTTCTTGGCCACAAAACAACCACATACATAGCAAAAAGCATCTCGCTTATTTTGACAAAGTCTTGGTATTTTAAATATGAATTGTTCTGTCAAATATCATTATTCATTTGTTAACTGTTAAATAGTAATGGTCACTCTTCTTTCTTATCATCTGTTATCTGGTATCTATCATCTGTAGTCCGTCTAATCCATGTCATCTGTCATCTATCATCTGTCGTCCGTGGAATCTATGCCAAAAAGGCTCGCATCTATTTAACATTATCTATCATCTATCAACTGCCATCCAGTATCTGTCAAATGTTTTAATGCATTTATTATTAGGTTATTATATTTTGTAACCTCTCATCTGTTAAAAATATTAGTCGTGTTAAAAACGTCTGTCAACTATTAAGGATCATCTGTTATCCATCAACTATCATCTATTATCTGCCAAATGTCATTATTCATTGGTCAACTGTTAAATGGTAATGACAACTCTACTTTGTTGCCAAACTGTTAATCATCTGCAATCAGATGAATACATAAAAAAGAGCTATCATATATTTAATATTATCTGTCATCTATCAATTATTGTTCGTTATCTAACAAATTTTTTTCATAATTAATGGGATGCCAGATGATTTATACTTATTATGAACAAAAGACCAAAAGGACTTAATGTTATGCGGAATGGAAAGTTCAATGTTATCCAAATACCGTCTGTAGCACAACATAGTTTCATTTTTACATTGCGTTCTAATACAATTAAATAATTTGTAGTCAGCGGAATTTGAGGTTACTTTCCATTTTTTGGGAGCTTCTTTTTTAGATTTTATCATAACAATTAACAGGGTAACAATCAAACTTTACAGGTTTTTTGGCACATACAGATCAATTGCAAAATAAATTATATCATAGAGAATTTGACTAGCAGAATTAATATCCGAGTACTTATTTAAAAACGACCAATCCACACATGACAAGAAATTATTTATGCTCAGATAATTGGCACGTTTAAAATCAGGTTTATATTTAATGCTATCAGCCAAAGCATCTCATTCATATATAATAATATTAATATTTAATGTTGGGTGATATCTATCAATTGGAATTATAGAAGCACAATTACTTACTGAGAAGCAATCATAATTTGAGAAACATAAATCCAATGTCGCATTCTTAATGCTATTAAATTGATTCATACCTAATGTGCTAAGACAGTCAGAAAATAACATATCGGAAGTTGAACTTATATTCGTTGGAATTAATCCGCAGTTCTCATCATCTTTGATCCAAGTAATATTTGGTAAATTAAAGTCACCAATGATAATAAATTTATAATCAGGATAATCCGTCACAAGTTTATCAAACATAATGCAGTGATTTTCATATACATTTAATGCAGAATTTGGCGGAATATAGCAGCAGCGGAACCTATATTAATTTTTATTGATATCAGTTGTGAAAGTGTCGTCATTTTCTAATATAGCCGATTTTATATTTTTCCTAATTGCAAGAAGAACACCGCCGCCGCTGTTTTTTGTACTCGTTTCAGCTGTGTATATATATACAGGGTGTCCCGTTAATGCGGGGAAATGGCTGGACCATAGATTCCTGGGGTAAAAATATGACGATTTAACGCAACTTATCTATATCCAAAAATTTACGGTTAAGCCGGAATTTGGCTTCAAAGTTTCAAAATTTTTTATTTCTTTTGTTTATAACAATTGAACGCTTTATTTGATTTGAATGAAATTTATTTTTAATAACTACCATAATATAATACATCATTTCAGTTATTATGACTATTATTGGATAACAAGAAGTATAAGAAACAGTTGTACCACCACTTAAAAACTAAAATATTTTTTATTGGTGGATCTAATAAAAACTAAAAAAATAATACTTGAAAGACAATTTAATTTAAAAACTTTTTTATCTCTTAATAATATTTGATATCTTTTACGGTTTTCCCACAAAAACATAAAATAAATATTTTTTATCTAGTAAAAACAAAATCAAGTTTTTCATCGAATCGAAAAAAAATGTTTTTCGTGGCCGTCTTTGTTTAAAAAATGGAAATTATGTATAATAATAATTATTTAGTGTCTTTTAACAATTAATTTTTAACTTTATTGTAGTTCATAAATATTCATATTTGGAACAAACAGATATCTTGTTTGTATTAGGATTTTGTAAAGAAAATTGTTTGAAAAATGTTAGATGTTGTTTTGATTTATTTTATTAATTGATATTATTTAGTTTTTATTCAATAGAGTAAGTTTATTTACTTATTAATGAGTGCATAATGAGTATACTATATTCATATTTTATTTTTTTATGCAAAAACCGTACAAGATATCAAAAACTGGTAAGAGTCAAAAAAGTTTTTAAATCTAATGCCCTTTCAAGTAGATTTTTTTGGATTTTATTGGATGCACCAATAAAAAAATATTTTAGTTTTTAAGTGGTGGTACTACTGTTTTTTATACTTCCTGTCAATCACTAATACCAACA